>CM026556.1:18342024-18511416 GCA_015143295.1 Tetracentron sinense | reverse complement strand
CTTTAGAGATTAAACAACCACCTAAACAAATAATTAAATTTAAGGGGGGGTTTTCAGTCATGATTAAAATAAAAACCCGGATCCTAAGTGATCCGATTTTATTAGTTAAAACAATTTTTAAATCAAAAATAAACATAAGGTATATAACAAAAGTAAGGATTATGTATCAGCCCTAGCTAGTGGGAATAGATGAGATGAGGGTCAAAGTTGAAATAGGACAACCCCTCCTCTATAGCCGAATGTATTGCCCCTTTATTGGAAAAGCTAAAGCTGAGGGAAGGATATGAGGAAAATTCTTTCTAGTCATGGAAACTTGAAGCCCAAGGCTTAGGCCTACCACCACGGCACTAAAGTAAAGGAATAATCTTTTCTCTTGTCAAAAAGTTGCTGAAAATTTAGTTTTTGATGATATTTCATTTAAATATTACAAAGCCGAAATCTGTTATGAAACCACCATTGATTAAAATTTGTGTGCAAAACGAAATTATCCTAAGGTAGTAGGACTAGCTAGACTTGTGGTGCGCTAACGATGAGAAAGGTTGTGACTCATGATGTGTCATCAGGACGCAATTCTATCCGTAGAGAAATACTTTGAGTGCGTGATGTACGGGAGATTATTATTTTTCCTTCTTATCTATCATGAGATTGATTCACACAATCGTGATTGAAACTAGGGGAGACTTTAATGGCACCCACAAGTCAACACTGTCCCTATTAACATTTATTAATTGTGGTTAAGATTCGCTAATTCTTAGGGTTCAACAAATCTAACCTTGCCTTTTAGAGAAAAATATTAACCTTAAGGGTTAAAAGTTCTTAAATAGAGTTAAATATTTCTTAATGTTTTCAAAAAATAAAATAAAAACTAAGGTTAGATTATTGAACCCTAAGCATTAGTGAATCTTAACCACAGTTAATGGGGTTAACACACGTGGACATGATTGAACTCTCCCCGAGTTCAATTGTGATTGACTGTGATTCGATCTCTATCTTTTTTTGTAACAAGGAACCCCAAGCCCACCCATTGGGTAGATTGGGTAAACCCCGGGCACATGCAAGACCCCGCAACCCACATGAACCGGTAAGCCCAAGGCCCATGAGAACCATGGAACCTTGTGCGGGCTCAGGTAGCCCCAAGGGGTTGGCGTGTTCTCTCTAGAGATGATTTGAAATACCAACATGGTAACTTTTATTAGTTGCTTTGATATCGAATTTAAGATTTACTTACGTGTTATTATCCATTCTAAGTCTAATTATTAGAAAGAAAGCTGAGTTTATCCAAAATAATATTAAAAAAAAAGAGAGAATTAAGTTGAAAGGACAGAAAGAAAGGAATGCGGTAGTGTTTGGTCGGTTATTGACTCATCTTATGATTAGAAGCTGATAATGAGCAGTTAGATGTAAGAAGTTGAACTGTCGGTGTGAAATGCGACAGTGATTGGTGTATGATTTATAAGTGGCTCTTACGATTGAAGTTTCATGAAGAAGGCATGAACTGAGAGAGAGATCAAAGGGACCATGTGAAGTCATAATTTGGGTTGCTCAAGTTATCTCAAACGGAGCTCTTGTACATACTGTAGTTAATATCTTTTTAAAAAAGAGTTAAAACAATTTATCCCAACAAAATAGGACCCAAGGGATCCCAATGGGGGTCCAAGACCCTAATTCTTGGACCCCGGTCTAATCTATCACGTTCCTATTTTTAAAAGGCTCATGATAGTGTAGACCATGGTCATGTCTGAGGCCCTTTGGACCCCAATTGTTAGCCTGTTAGGCAACTTTAGACACCATCTAAAGACGGTTATGTACTCTCTAAATCATTTTATACTAAAGTGGCGTTTGGTAACACTAATCTAAATAGGTTGAGCTTATTTGAAAATTGTGCTTAGTTGGACTTTAAATTGTTAAGTTGAAGGTCAATTGCATATTAATCTACATCTTCTTGAAAAGTAGGGGTTTTATCTCTAAAGTAAAAAGTATCTAGGAGCTACTTTTTTAAGTAGAGGTTTTTACCTCTAAAATCTCTATTTCAAAAAGATGTAGACATGCAATTAATCTTCAACTTAACAATCTAAAGTTCAACTAAGCACAATTTTCAAATAAGTTCTACATATTTCAATTAGTGGTATCAAACACCACCTAAGTTTAAAATTAAATTGTAATTTAATCTTAAATTTTTTTGATGGCTTAAAAAGAAGGCCTTTCATAGAGAACTTCCCAATAAGAGAGAAAATGGAAGGGTTTAGAGAGAGTGAGGGTTAGTTGGAATCTCTGCTTCTGAGCTGTCTATATCTTTACTTGGTAAAGAGGTGAATGAAGGAGAGCTGATGAACAAGGTGACTACTAATGGCAGATTCCTAAACTTAGGTGATAGCTCTATAATTAAAGTCCAACTAGTCTTTAGTCTAGGTAGTGTATCGTCATGTTATCCTCCTTTAACAAAGAGGAGTTACCCCAGTTCTATTAGATAATAATAGAATTAGTTAGGATAAAAGCCAATGGGAGTCTACCATCTCAACCAATCTACGTCATCATGACTACATGCCTTAATGAGCATGATCCTCAGGTTAGTGGTAAGGATATTAGGGCGGCCCAACCACTAACAAGTCTCTCCTTAAATCCTCCAAACCACAACAATCAATTCTCTCCCTAATAAGTATCCTTAATACCTTCATCACAGCGTGGAGTGATATAACTCCTACCTTAGAGATGAGGCTACCAACGTTTGGGAATACTGAGGTTGATGATGACACCTTAATTGAGGAGGAGCAACAGATTGTCGATGACTTACATAGCGGGATGCATGCGTAGTCCAATAACAATAATGTTGCGTGGGGCAAACGTATCCTAAGGTCTTAGGAGTCGTAGTAGACTTGTGATGCTAGCTAGATATGTGGAGGTTTGTGACTCATAATGTGCCATTGAACCCCTCTCTCATACAAACTACTTTGAGTGCTTAATTTGGTGTGAGGAGAAGATATTTTTTTTTCGTTTTTATCTTCTCATGCTCTTTTCTAGGGCTGATTTAAAAGTACACTATCTACCTACCAAAATGGTCACTTTTATGAATTGCTTTGATATCAAATTTCAGGTTCACTAACGTGTTACTATCCATTAAATCTAAGTCTAGCTAATTCTAGAAATAAAGTTGGGGTTATTGAAAATAAAAGAAAAAAAAGAAAGATATTAAGACCCATCTTATGATTAGGAGCTGATAATGAACATGCCGTTAGATGTAAGAAGTTGAAATGTCGGTTTGAAGTCGGCAGTGTTTATTGTATGATTTTGTGGTGGGTTCGAGGTGATTCTTCTTCTCCAATCACGAACTTTCTGAGTATCTTCTAGCTGCAAGATCGTGTATTTCACTGTGCGCACGCGGTCCTTCTCCTTCAAAAGACACTTTGAAGTTCTAGTTAGTTTTTTTTCCCTTTTTTTCTTTTTTTTCGTTCTCATGCCGTTGTCGGTCATTTCAGCTGTTAGTTTTTTACCTACCTGATCGGTAGGATTGGTAAAGTATTGCTTACATCATCGACTTATAACGTTAGCTTGATTGACATGTGTCTTGACTTGATTCGTTAGTATGCCTCCAAATTCTGGGACCTTTGGGATCTTCCCTAGGATGTGGTGCCCGTGCATATCTCTAGGGCTGGTTGGGTTATGTTGTCGCGCCCCAAAATCCCATCTTGGCCTAATGGGGCCTTAGGCCGTGATACTGCTTAAACTTGCTTAACTCCATAGCATACAAGGAAATACTAAACATGAATCTACAAAAATGACAATAATAAAATTCAATAATGACAAACCATCCTGTATCCTTCGACCAAGTTAACATCACCCACAATGAAACCAAATAACTCGTTACCCAGATAAAGTGTAAGCTAAGCAACATCATAAAATCTGAAATATCTATTACAACCCTTTTTCAATAATACAATAACCAAAGTCTAATAATAAGGGAACTGATCGAGGTCCCTAATTCCCTCTGCAAAGAGATCTCCTTCTTCGTCCTCTTCCACATACTCCTCGACCTAAGGTTCTATTGCCCGCTCCGGCTCTATACCTCCCGACAATAACAATTCAACTGAGCATTGAAAATGCTCAGTGCATATACATTCCAACTAACAACATACTTGTGAGATACATGTGCTTGTGGGATTGTCAACTTACGAATACAAGAAATGCATTTTTTACATCTATTTGAAATAATTTAAATTCTTTGTGACTAGCAAATGCAAGTAGCATTCTTATAGCTTCTAGTCTAGTAATTGGAGCAAATGTTTCTTCATAATCTATCTCATTTTCTTGGTTGTAATCTTGAGCTACTAGTCTTACTTGGTTCTTAATTATATTTTCATTTTCATCATTTTTATTTCTAAAAATCCATTTTGTACCAATTATAGATTTATTATAGGGTTTAAGTACTAGATCTCACACTAAGTTTCTATCAAATTGATTCAATTCTTCTTGCATACCAATGCCCCATGATTCATCTTCAATGACTTCTAAGGCATTTTTAGGTTCAATTTGACTTAGGAAAGCAAAGTTCATTAAATTTCTTCTTGTTATAACCCCTTATTCCATATTACCAATGATTAAATTTTTAGGATGATCTTTTATTAATTTTCAAGCTTTGGGAAGTTGAGATGACTTCAATGATTTTATTATTAGATTCTTCTTCCATTTAGTTATTTTTATTAGCTTCATTAATTTCCAACTTTGAGATTTCTTTAGGAAGATTTTCAATTTCATTATTAGATGAAGTCTTGTTAAATGGGTATGATTCCTCAAGCACTACATGAATTGATTCTTCAACAGTTAAAGATTTTTTATTAAACACTCTATATGTTTTGCTATAAATAGAATATCCTACGAAGATTCCTTCTACAGATTTAACATCAAATTTCATTAAAAGGTGTTTATCATTTAGTATGAAACATTTACATCCAAATACTTTAAAGTATCTAATATTATGAATTCTTCATTTCCAAAGTTCATAGGGTGTTTTATTTAATTTATTTCTTATAATTACCCTATTTATTACATAACATGAAGTATTAATGGTCTTAGCTCAAACATAATTAGGTAATTTATTTTCATTTAGCATAGTTCTAGCCATTTCTTGGAGATATCTATTTTTCCTCTCAACTACACCATTTGGTTAAGGAGTTCTAGGAGTTAAAAAATTATGGTTAAAACCATTATCATCACAAAATGACTTGATAGGTGCATAATTATATATATTTAAGCACGTCAAATTATACATGTTAGTTCCTTTGAGCTCATTATGAAATTGTTTATGGTATTTTAGTTTCTTTCTCTATTTCAGGTTCAAATGAAGAAAAATAGTTAACACGACAGTGAATGGAACTTGAAAGCATAAAAAGTCATCATCCATGAGAAAGCAAAAGGGGAAAAGAAGAAGATCAGCAAAAATTATGAGCTACGATCATTCGTAGGTTTCCTACGAACGATCATAGATCGATGTTTTCCTTGAGATTTGTGCATGTAAAAGCCTTCTCCTTCAGTCCTACTCCTGGGGATTAATGATCCTACTTTTAGAGATGGAGTATAAAAGACAAGTGAAAGAAAAATCCTAGTTTATCACCTCTTGGACCTGGAGAACTTAAAGTGGCTAAAAAAGGGCGATCAAAGATGCAACCAAGTGTCGAAGGTTCTTCTTCAACGACAACGGAGTTCATCACCTTCGGGATGAACTAACTTCACCCTCTAGGTTTTCGATGAAACCCTAGCTGAGTATTGTATTCTTGTATTTATTTTTTTTGTTCATTTCTTTTAAACATTCGATTGCATAATAAAGAGAGTTGCTTCGACAACCGAATCTAATGACAATAATTATTCTCAATGATGTTTTTCCTTGTCTTAGGTTTAATTAAATTGAGTTTAAAATCAATCTAGGTTAGTTTCTATGATCCTAATCGTAGATACTGTGCAATGGTGCCTAATGATTAAGTGACTAAATTTTAGGATGCTCTATACCTAGAGAAGACAAGTGATACCACAACCCTAGATTAATGTAAATCACGTGTGCTGATCACAGCTAGAGCATACCTTAAATCTAATTACTTGAGGTTTTTCTAGATCTGTTGAGTAGAGACTTGTAGTCGCTCTCAACCTTGATGTTTACGAGCTAAGGACTTTAAATAAATACATGCAATACAATATTAGGCTAGAGGTGGATTCCTCTACCCTAGACTTCTCCCATATCTTCACAAACTCTTTCAACTGCTTTCTAGTTTAGATAATTTAGTTATAATTGAAATCAATCAACAATCAACTTTTCAACCTGTAGTTTAATTTAATTTAGAGAAGATAATAGTTAGACCAGCGCAATTCTCTATGGTTCGACCCTTGCACCACTATTCTACGGGATTAATACCAATTGCAAGTTATATAATTGAGCGATCATGACTCAAGCTCATTATTTTTAAACTCTCCTCCTCTATCACTTCTTACATTGTTTATAACATATCATTTTTCATTTTGAACTCTTTTCCAGAAATTTTTAAATAAAGAAAGTGCTTCACTTTTGTGAGAAAGGAATAATACCCAAGAGTACCTTGAATAATCATCAACTATTACAAAGACATAAGATTTACCTTCTAGGTTAGCCACTTCATTTGGCCCAAAAAGGTCCATATAGAAGAGCTCTAAAGGCCTAGAAGTATAAATGATTTTCTTAGATTTAAAAGATGATTTATTTGTTTTCCAAGTTGGCAAGCATCACAGATTTTATCTCTTATAAATTTAGTTCTAGGCAAGCCTTTAACTAGATTATTTAGATAAGAGATCCATACTAGCATGACCTAGTCTCCTATGCCATAACCAACTAGTTTCATCTATAGTAGAAAAACAAATCATATTTGGAGATTGAAACTCATCAAATTCTAAAGTATAAATATTTTCATTTCTATAAGCTATAAACAAGGTATTAAGGTTATCTTTATGCTTAATCATGCAAATGTTGGATTTGAATAAAACATTTAAACCTTTGTCACATAATTGACTAATGCTAATGAGGTTATGCTTAAGACCATCTATTAGCAAAATATTTTCAATAAAAGTAGAGTTACTCTTACCAATATTACCTATTCCAATGATCTTCCCTTTAGCATTGTCTCCAAAAGTCACATGTCCTCCATCTATGGGAGTGAATGATATGAACAACTTCTTGTTCCCAGTTATATGCCTTGAACATCCACTATCCAAGAACCAAGTTGTCTTGGATGATCTTGACTTGAGACAAACCTACACAATCAAATCAAACAACTCCAAGATATTTTTTCCCGATACCTAAACAGTTTTTGTTGGACCCTGAATTGAATTTTGGGTGGTCTTTGGAGGATTTGTCCCTTTTGGAACCCACATCATCTTTAGTCCATTGTCATTATTCTTAGAAGATGATGTTCCTTTTAGGACCCAAACCTTTTAAACTATTTTTTCATTATAAAAAGCAATATAAGGTGGAGTTAAGTTACTACTTGATTCAGTGAAGAAATTTTGATAGTCTTTTTGTTTTGAAAAAGGATTGTAGCCAAGTCCAGTTTTACTGAAAACACATCTTTGCTGACCTAAAAATCTTTCTAAGTTCTTTTGGTCATTAGTAATTGTGAGAATGATACTAGTCAAATCCTTGACTTTTGCCTTAAGCTCATCACATTCACTAGATGAGTTATGAGGTAGACTTTCAAATTCTTTAACCTTTTCATTTAGTTCCTCATTCTCATCTAATAGAATACTCTTTTCTTTTTGTAAAATTTCACAAGAGTTAGTAAGAGTATGGATGACATTTTTAAAAGATTTATTCATTTTTAGCTATTCTAGTAAATTCAGTGTAAAGCTCATCAAAGACATCCCTTATTTCATCATAAGAAAGAGAATTATTTGAAGTAGAAGTTATGTCTTCCTCATTTGCCATGAGGCACAAATTTTTCACTTCTTCATTACTTGAGTCCTCGGAATTGCTCCCTTTAGAGTCATCCCAAGTGGCCATCATTGCTTTCTTCATGAGTTTGTTGCTCTTCTTGAGTTGAGGGCACTCAGTTCTGATGTGGCCAAGCTTCTTGCATTCATAACATGTAAGTGGCTCCTTCTTGCTTGTCTCAGCCTTGGTCACTTCCTTGGAGAACTTCTTGTATGGTCTCTTCTTGAAGTTCTTCTTATACTTGAGAAACCTCTTGAATCTTCCTGCCATGAAGGCAATGTCCTCATTGTCACAACTGGATTCATCATCACTCTCTTCCACTAGAGATGTCTTGAGGGTTAGCCCTTTCTTGGCTCTTGGTTCATTAGGAAGTTGGTCCTTCATAATGACCTTATGGGTCATGAGTGATCCCAATAACTCATCCATGAGTAGCTTGGTGAGATCCTTTACTTCTTGGATGACAGTGAATTTTGGTGCCCACTCCTTGGGCAATGATCGAAGTACCTTCCTCACATTCTCTGCATTAGAATACACTTTACCCGGAGATTTTAGACCATTAAGAATGTTAGTAAATCTGGTGAACATGTTACCAATTGATTCTTCTTTTTCCAATTTAAACAATTCATACTTGTGAACAAGCATGCTTATTTTTTCTTCCTTAACTTGATTTGTCCCTTCATAAGTGACTTCAAGTTTATCCCAGATTTCTTTAGTAGAGTCACATCCGGATACTTTGTTAAATTCTTGGGGACTTAAGGCACAGTAGAGGTTGCTAATGGCCTTAGTATTGATTTGAATTAGCTTAATGTTTGTTTTAGTCCAGTCTTCCTCTACCTTGGGGATTCTAACATCATCAACAATTTTTGTGGGAAGATGAGGGCCCTTGACTATTACTCTCCAACACTCATAATCTAGAGCTTGGATGTAATATATCATTCTGGTTTTTCAATAGTTATAATTCTCTTCATTAAACAATGGAGGTCTAGTGGTAGATTGACCTTCTCCTAGGCATGTTGCAAAAATGTTGTTTGCCATTTAAAATCGATTAATCTAAGATTTTTTTAGATCTATTTAAAGTATTAGGCTCTGATACCAATTGTTGGCCAGGTAATGCCCCTATGGCAGATTTTAAAATTTTAAACTTTAAGTCTATAATGCGGAATAAGAATTAATTTGCAACTAAAAATTAATTCAGAAATAATGCTGAAAGTAAAGGAGAAGAGTAAGAGAAGTAAACACAGAATTTATTCACAAGGTTCAGTAATTCTAGCTTACTCCCCGCCTCAAGCTTTTCCAGCTAGAGGATTCACCACGATTCCTTAATCGTACAAACTCCTTCACTGGTGGAGCCTAAACCTTTACAGTCTCTCTTCAGGTCAAGAAAAAACCTTTACAAACCCTCCTTGAGGCTGGGTTGAAACCTGCAAGAGCTCTTCCCTCTCTTGTTGAAGCAACAGCTTCAAGTGCAAGAATCCAAGATTCTTGACTTTCCTTTGATGAAAGGTTTTTGGATTTGAAAATCTGAATTGAAAGCTCCTTAATCGAGCTGAATAAGAGTAGAGTACAAACTCTAATGAAATTTCTCAAAATAATTGGAGTTGAATTGCTCAAGAAAGATTTTGAGGAATTTCTACGTATGTGAGTAAGTGAGAAATCAATGTAAGTGAATGAGTAGTTGTATAAAGTTATTGCACTGATCAAAGATTGTATTTAGTTAATAAATGAACTCCTTTTATAGCACTTGATCCAATATAGTCGTTGATAAAGCATTTAATGCATTGAAGGCCATTAAAAACTAGCCGTTGTAACGATTTTTCAGTTTCAGGCTTCAATTCGTCGACGAAATGGGTTTCCCACTTCAATTTGTCGCTGAATTTTAAGACAATAAGCAAATGTTCATTTCCTGTCATCAATTCGTCGCCAAATTCAGATTGCTCTGAGAATTCGTCGACGAATTCAGAACAAATTTTCTGAATTTTGTCTTGGATTAAACCAAAGATATGTGAATGAATTCCTAGGCCAATTTGCTATCTTTTAACATGATTTTTGTGAATCCTTAGAGGCTTAGAAAGATGATCAAAATGTGTCCTAGGCTTCTATGGTCAATCTATGAATTTTGAGCATTCAACTTACCATATTTTGAGGACTTCTTACATAAGTTCTAGGTACTCTCAAAATAAATTAAAATTACATTTGAAGGCTTCTTGAGAGTTGATCTTGACTGAACTTGGGTTTTGAGATTAGCTTTGACTTCAAGGGACCCGACTTGGACTATGGGTATAACTTTGAATCTTTAACTTTTTACTTTGAGTTGAACTTCCTCTTGGATAATTTCCATCATTTTTCATGATTAGAGTGCTAGTTTCCTTATAATCTGAAATATTTAAGCACTAAAACACATTTATTAGTACCATAATTTTTATTTCATTATTGTCTTCTTATCAAAAGTAGTAGGGGTACCCAAGGTTGTAACCTTGAGGCTAACACCTTTGACATGCCCCAATGTGACATATGCTTCAAACCATTTTGCAAAACGTATATAAGGCATGCTAAATAGTGAACCTGAAAATTTCTTTCTTCTATATACAGTATTCCAAGTACACACAATTACAATAACTAAGATATAAACGAAACATCCATATAATCCTTAGCTTGAGTTACCCACTCTAACAGATACAAAATCCATTAAATGAAAACCCAAAATACATCTCTCTCCCTCTCATCCACTCATCAATGGGGACATCTGTAGACCCGGGATTTTAACCCCCACTCCCGATCAGGATTGAACCCGAGGAGGAATAGTGCTAAAAATGTTGAAAAGAGAGAGTCCCCACCTATTTAAATTGTAAGGGAAAATAGAGTCCCTTAAAAGATTGGATAAGGCTTTGGTCTAGAAATAGAGTTCAGAGTAAGGATTCATTTGAGTCAGGGGAAGGTGTTAGGCACCCCTAAACTCCCATCCGGAGATGGTTACCTACTCCTTAAGTCTGAATTAAAGTGGGAAAACCATAAGAGAAACTTGTATTTCATCTATATGCTTGACAAATATTGTATGAACAGTAATGTACATGTTAAAGTAAGCCGGGACAGGATAGGGGTTCTATCCTAGGTGAGCTGAACCCGATCAGGGTTGCCTACGTATCCACAGTCAGTGAAATCAAGCCACACGTAGTTCCAGATGGGTAGTTGATGGTTTGATTTGTTGGGTGTTTGGATTATGGGTGTTTGACAAGCTGAGATTGGTATTTGGATGTTAGGGTGTTTTTGAATGGTTCAAGGGTTTTTGCTCCTGTTAGAGGAGCGAGGTGACCTTTTAAGCTCGTGCTGAGGAGCGTTTGGACAGTTTTGGCTCATGTCAAGGAGCACTTGGACAGTTTTAGCTCATGTCAAGGAGCCTGTGAGAGGAGCGAGGTGGGATTTGAAACAGGGTTTGACGCGAGGTTTTTGGACAAAGTTAGACTAAGGTAAGTAGGGTTTGAACTAGGGTTTAGTTAAGGTTTAACTAGAGGTCACTAGGATTTACCTAGGGGTAACTAGGGTTTAGGTAGGGTTTACCAGAGTCAACTAGAGTTTACCTAGGGTTAACTAGGGTTTACCTAGGGTTAACTAGGGTTTAGGTTTAGGTAGGCTAACTGGGGTTTAGGTAGGGTAACTGGAGTCAACTAGGGTTTACCTAGGGGTAACTAGGGTTTAGGTAGGTGAGTTTTGAATCAAGGTTTAAACCGAGATTTGGACAGAGGTTTGACAGGGTAGGCTAAGTTTGAACCGCAGTTCGGACAGAGGTTCGACAGGGTAAGCCAGTTTTTAAGTAAAACCGGGCAGGGGTTCGACAGGGTAAGCCGGGTTTGAATAAAACCGGGCAGGAGTTCGACAGGGTAAGTCGGGTTTGAATAAAACCGGGCAGAGGTTGGACAGGGTAAGCCGGGTTTGGGAAAAACCGGGCAGGGGTTTGACAGGGTAAGCCGGGTCTGAGTATTTAAAAACAATAAAATAATTAGACTAATAAAAGGACAAAGCAAACGTCAGAGTTTCAGCGATTTTACCTTCAGGGAAACCCAAAAGGGTCTCTGAATTAAGTGCTCCCGGGAACGATTCTTCGAAATCGAGTTCCCGGGATCGCCGACGCAAAAAGAGACGTTTTTTGGAAAGAGGAGAGAGAAGAGAGCAAATGGGAATGAGTTGAAAGTGAAGAAAGGGGGTGGGGTATTTATAGGAGGCAAAAACAGGGGGGGCGCTACTTCAAGTAGCGCCCCTTTTGGATAAAAACTTCAAAAGGTGAGGCGGTAAGGAATGGTTAGGCGGCAAAAACGGTCGACACAAGGGGGCGCTACTTGCAGTAGCGCCCCTAGCCAAGTTACGCAAATAACATGGCCGACACGAGCAAAAAAAACGGACTTCAATTGGGGCGCTACTTCAAGTAGCGCTCATCTGATACGCGGCCAAAAATAGGCGGGGCGCTACTTGAAGTAGCGCTCCCATTTAAGGGGTCAAAAAATCAATTTTTTTGTGTTTTTATGCCACGTGTCGCACTCCGACCCAACCCTTTGGGTTTTAGCCCGTTTCTAGCCCATGAATAGTCAAAATTGAGCTCATAAAATCCAGAAAAATAATCGAGATAAAACATGGATTTTTTAGCACTTTTCAGGGGCGTTTTGGTCATTTTACGCTGTAGGGGCATTTCGGTCATTTTCAACCGTTTAAAGTCCGATTCAACTCCAAAAATAGCCAAAATTTACCAAAAAATTTATGAAATCATTTTAAACAAAATGAAACTTTTTAGCACTTTTTCAGGGGTATTTTAGTCATTTTTCACCCTATGGCCATTTTGGTCAATTTTTACCTGAGGGGCATTTGTCAGAAATCGAAGCACGTGGAAAGAGGGTTTTTAAAAAGGGATTTTAAAAGGGTTTTTAAAGTTGTGCAAGGAGATTAAGGGGGTGAAAAATTGGGGTGTTTACAGTTGCCCCGCTTTGTCAGAGGGTGCCGGCACGTGAACGACAAAGGCTGATAACGCTTCAATTTTGCACCCGTGTGTGAAGAAAACCTGAGAAAAGATAGAGGGAAAGACAAAATCTACTTAGACTGCTTACCAGGGACTGGATGACTGAAGGGTGACAGGGGAAGGGTGTGCTCATGCCAAGTCGGCACTTGCTGGGGATTGGGAAGGGTTATGGTGTATGAAGTTATTGCTAATCGATCACACGACCAAATAGCGGGGTGCATGATGCAGGTGAGTGAGATGCAAGAGAATGATGATTGTTGCAAAACCGGTTTCACAAGAGGCCGCAACCGATGGTCGATCAGACAACCGTGTCAGTTAATCCTTTAAGAGTGGGCAAGTTGTGCAGTGCAGTGTATGAAGTGTGCAAGACTTGTTTCACAGGAGGCCGCAACTGATAGTTGATCAGACAACCGTGTCAGTTACTCCTTTAAGAGTGAGCAAGTATTGCAGTGCTGTGCAGTGTATGAAGTGTGCAAGACTTGTTTCACAGGAGGCCGCAACTGATAGTTGATTAGACAACCGTGTCAATTACTCCTTTAAGAGTGAGCAAGTATTGCAGTGCTGTGCGGTGAAGTGTGCAAGACTTGTTTCACAGGAGGCCGCAACTGATAGTTGATCAGACAACCGTGTCAATTACTCCTTTAAGAGTGAGCAAGTATTGCAGTGTTGTGTAGTGAAGTGTGCAAGACTTGTTCCACAGGAGGCTGCAACTGATGGTTGATCAGACAACTGTGTCAGTTACTCCTTTAAGAGTGAGCAAGTATTGCAGTGTGGTGCAGTGAAGTGTGCAAGACTTGTTTCACAGGAGGCCGCAACTGATGGTTGATCAGACAACCGTGTCAGTTACTCCTTTAAGAGTGAGCAAGTATTGCAGTGATGTGCAGTGTAGGAAGTGTGCAAGACTTGTTTCACAGGAGGCCGCAACTGATGGTTGATCAGACAACCGTGTCAGTTACTCCTTTAAGAGTGAGCAAGTATTGCAGTGATGTGCAGTGAAATGTGAACATGTGATGAATGATGCAAATGAGTGAAGGTTGGTTACACAACCAGCTTCACGAGATGCCGCAACTGAAGGTCGATCAGACAACCATTCAGTTACTCCTTCAAAAAATGGGTGAGATGCAATTAGTGCTAACAACCGCGCGGTTGCCCCACTGGGTACTATGCAATGAGAGGCCGCAACTGAAGGTCGATCAGACAACCATTCAGTTACTCCTTCAAAAAAATGGGTACGATGCAATTAGTGCTGACAACCGCGCGGTTGCCCCACCGGGTAAGATGCCAGTAGTATGAATGAAGTCAGGTTTTGAAGGGATCACACGATCACTTCAGCACAAGCAGGCAGATGTATAAGTGGAGATAGCCGCACGGCTAGTCCACGAGCAAGTGTATAAGCATGTAGATGTATAAGTGGAGATAGCCGCACGGCTAATCCACGAGCAAGTGTATAAGCAAGCAAATGTATAAGTGGAGATAGCTGCACTGCTAGTCCACGAGCAAGGTGTATCAGCAAGCAAAGTGTATGATGGATGGAGACAGCCACGCGGTTGTTCCATTGTTCAAGTAAGATGTATGAACGGGAAAAGCCACACGGCTAACCCATGATAAAGTAAAATGTAAGGTTAGTGAGGATTGGTTACACAACCATCTCCATCGGGTATGAAACAAGCAAGCAAATGCATGCAATATATGTAAAAATGGAGATAGCCACATGGCTAGCAAAATGTAAATGCATGAAAGGGGATAGCCACGTGGCTTACCCATAAGCAGGCAAATGAAATGAATGGGTATGAGGATGGAGAGAGTGTAGCACGACCCTGAGCCTTTGCCTGATGTATCAATACTGCACTGAGGTTATGCTTGGGTTTGTCCAACTGGAATAATCTGGCAGGATAATCTGCTTGAACCAATGTCAAGTTCAGGAGAACCGATTGCACCACCGAAAGGATTAGCCAAGTTTGAGCTGACTTTACACGACGACACGACTCTAACCGACTGACTTGACATGGTAAACTGACGTCTTGGTGATAGATGGACAAAATGACTTGGCAGACTGACAGATTTACATAAGTATTTTGAAAGATGTCGGATATTGCCTATTGATGGGAAGCTTAACTAGGATTCCTTTGCCTTAGAAAGTAATTGAATAAGTCTGGGTTCACAGCTCCTAAAATAGATAAGTAAATCTGCTCCTGGATGTCCTTGCCAGATGCTTGATGCATAAGATAGTACTTGACTGCATTAGCTGATTGTTGTTGGTGGCGCTTGATCTAAAAGCTCGCACTTTACGATTTTCCATTTTTTTTTTGCCCCTGGACCTTAACGGGTTTCACCAGGACTGGGTTCACGTTATTTTTGCGCACTAGCAGGATTGATAATTCCATACTAAGCCCGTGAAATTAGAAAATTTCTTTATCCCTTTTTTGCCCTTGGAATGACCAAGTCTTGGGGTCGCATAATTTTTGCGCAATGAGGCCGTTTCCGGTTTTCACTCATGCCTACGTAATTGATTAATTTGTTCCCTTTTTTGCCCCTGGCAACAATGTCAGGGCTGGGCTCGCATAATTTTTGCGCCTTAGTGCCATTTCTGGTTTTCACTGGGCCTGCGATTTCTGATAAGCTGATTTGTCTTCTCCCATCATTGCCTGGTAAAAGGGTAGAGAATAATGCTTTTGAACACTGATGCTCAAGACCTTTCAAAGATCAAAGAGGGCTTTAGTTACTAGGACGAAACGTAGTCAGGGTAGAAACGATGGAGGCTCAAAGTTTTTCTTGTCGGGGGTAGGACACCCTAAAATGTTTATTTGATATTGTATACAGAGACGGAACCAGCTGGCTTCTTTTCATCATTTTGGAGATTTGCCCTTTTTTTTTTGGCTCTGTTTAGGGATAGCTGTCCGGTATTGATGAAGATTTGCCATAATGTGACCGAACCTGTTTTAGGTTGCCTACGTATCCACGATTAGTAGAATCAGGTCATGCCGTAGTTCAAAATAAGCTTTGCTTTGGATTGGTCGAATTCTTCTCTGTTTGACTTGTCATTCATAGGGTGCCCCAGTATATGGGTTTAGAAAAAAAGGCTATTAGGCTCAATGGGCTAACTAGCGTAAATTATTGCATGGGTACGAAGGAGATATTAAGGGTTAACCAAGGATGGCCTCTTATCCTTTCTCTGATTGGTCAAGAGCATGTGTGGTCATTGCATTATCCTCGTTCAAATATGTTTGATGCTTGATAGCTTGGGGAGGTCTTCGTCGCCCCTTTGCTTCTCGTCTTCTAATGGGTTGGTAGCTCGCCTTGAAATCTTTAGGGAGCAGAATACCTTTCTAGTTTATGAGTTTTTAGATTACTCACCCGATGATCATGCAATTATCCTTTAAAGGCTTTAGAATCTAGTTCAGTTCCCAAAACTAGGCATCTCGGAGTAATAAGCAAGACAGATTTAACAAAAGTGGGAGATTTCATTATAGTATGAACGGATGTACAGACTTAATTACGAAAGATAAAGACAGGTGGCCACTGGCCAATATATTGACTGGCAGGGAAGACTTCGATTTGGGCCATCATGGCCATTTTCAAAAAAGGAGAAATTAAGGAATAAACCAAAAAGACAAAAAAACTGGTGGGAGTGCTCAAAATCGGCTGTAGAGCGACTCAGGCTGGTGCACCTCGGTTTCCTGCTGGTGCATGATTAGGGAGAGGGACCTGGTTGATGTCGGCGTTCCCTGGTGCAAACTCAATCTTTCCCGTTTCAAGCATGTCTTGGATTGTGTGCTTTAACTCAAAACACATATCGGTGGAATGCCCCGGGGCTTGATGATACCCACAATGGTGGTCAGCCCTGTATGACCTTGGCAGCGTGATTGGTGGCGGCTTGGGTTCCCTCAGCGTGACCAATTTCTTGTCTAGTAGGTAAGGGAGGAGTTGCGAATTGGTATATGGCATGGGCGAGAAAACTCTTCTCTTTTTCTGTTCAAAGGTCATTTGCTGCGAGGGAAGCTGTTGCTGAGTCTGCTCTGGTTGTCGAGGTTGCTGGGGTAAATGGGGAATATGAATAGGCATTGCTGTCACCATTTGTACCTCATCCTCTCTTCTCCATGTATCTTTCCGTGGTGGTTGAGGACGATTAGAGGATGACAACCCCTTGGATCCTGAGAACATGTCGACTGCTCCCACATCTCCCATTGTAGCCTCAATCCTGGCCCCACATTTGGCCATAGTGCTGAAGTTGGAAATAGGTTGGGCTGCTAGCAGAGTCTTGAATGGATGCTTGAGTGTGCGGAGGAATGTGGTCACCAACTCATCCTCGGGCAGAGGAGTGTTCATTTTTCCAGAATTTTCTCTCCATCGAATAGAATATTCGATAAATGATTCATTCTCTCTCTGAGTCATTCTCTCTAGATCTGCTCTTTGTGGGACCAAGTCAATGTTGTAAGAGTATTGAGCAATAAATGCCTCACAGAGGCCTTCCCATGTACGGACCTTGGCTGAGTCAATTTTGGTGAACCACTGTAGGGCTGGTCCCTTCAAACTTCTCTGAAATAGCTGCACCAGCAGCTTGTCACCGTGCTCTAGTTGGAACAACTCTCCGCAGTAGACTTTCAGGTGTGTCTCTGGACATCCTTTTCCGTTGTACTTCTCAAATTCGGGCATTTTGAAGTCTCGAGGTAATTGAATCCCTGGATGCAGACACATATCTCGGAAGTCCGTGGATGGTAAGTTGTAGGACCCTTGGGCCCTCTTCACCAATTGTTCTAACCTCTCAATCCTGTCCTTGTAGAAGTCTGGGGTATGTGCTGAGCTGGTTGATATGCCTGGCTGTTCTGTATTTTGGGCAATCCTTGCCTCCTCTTCCTGATACTGGCCAATGTATGGTGGCGGGATGTTGAAGGATGGTTGGTTCAACGGTAGTGGATTATGAGATGGCCGGTTTGAAGGTGACGGGTTATGAGATGGTGGATTTGAAGGTAGTGGGTTATGAGATGGTGGATTTGATTGTGGTGGGTTATGAGATGACGGGTTTGATTGGTTTAAGGTGAGTGGTTCGGCGAGCAGGATAGAAGAGGACGGTTGCTCCCTATTCAAGATATCTTGCATGATGATTTTCAACTCTAGGATGCCTTGTTCAGTCCCGAATACCCTTGACTCTAAATCAGGGACTTGCTGCAGTACATGTTGAGGAGATATTGGGCTGTCAGGGTCGGTTTCCAAACCTTCGACAACTGGCTCATCTCGATCAGTTAGTCTTGTGCTTACTGGAGTCATCTCGAAGAGGGCAGGTAGCTTAGTACTGCTTCCGCTCAGGGTGCTATAAACTGGGTGGTAATAAGACGTATGTACAGATGAGTCAAATGACGGTGGAGATGCTAAAGGCAGACTGAGTTAAGACAATGATGAAAGTAGTGATGCGACACATATGATCTGATGGATGACGTTTCGACATGGGACGTTGCCCCTTGTTTGGTCATGAATATAAATATGTACAAAGAATGATGGATGCGCAAAATTTCAATTGTTAGCATGTTGAATGGTGTTGATACACACAAATGAAATGAATGTATTAAATTGAGTCAAATGAACTAAGCAAGTATACTCAGAAAATGGACAAGTCAGCTCAACGTGTGATCCAATGAGGTGAGTGGACAGAGGTCCATTTCACTTATCTGGGTTGTTGGGAGCCAGAGCCCAATGGGTCAAGATCGAAATGAATCAATGGATTCTCCATATGATTCGCTTTAGATTCTAGGCTTTTAAACCTCACATGATTGAGTTAGCTAAAGAATGGATTAGGGTTAGACCTATCTAGCAATCAAGGCTCACACAAACTCCGAAAATGGTTTAGGTATAGAGATACGGTTGTCCCTATACCTGAACAATTGATGTAGGAGTGACTTAAACCAGTAACAGAATAGGGATAAGGTTGTCCCTCCTGAAGGGTGTTCTTGGTTTATGCCCAAACAAAGACCTATAGTATATATGCTTATGCTGGTGTATGTAAGGTTTTTGTTTAAAAGGTTGATGAGCACTTGACCGTATATACGACTCCCCGGTATAGGACATACCTGAAAAGGGACGATTGGTGCAAGTGGGAAAGACCAGTCGCGTTAACCGGAGATAACCATCTCTCGGTCTACAACCAGTACTTTCCACAGATCTTTGGGTTCCAGCATCGGGGATAACCATCCCTCGATTTTAAGCTTACCGGATCCAATCTAGATAGGTGAAAGGGTTCTTATTCAGGTATGCAATAAATGTGAATGTATATACATCAATCAAAATCAAGCAATGAATAAAAAATGGAATCCTAGGCATGTTGCTAAGTTGGCAAACAAATGTCTGAGATTCGATGAATGATAGAAGTATAAGTTAGCATATGTGCAGATTAATAAAATTAGCAACATATAGATATAATTAAAAGTTTCTGATATGGTTTCCTTTGTTCAGTTCAGACTTAGGTTTTGGCTCGAATACTGGTCTGCGAAACCAGAGTCCCCAGCAGAGTCGCCAAGCTGTAGACCCGGGATTTTAACCCCCACTCCCGATCAGGATTGAACCCGAGGAGGAATAGTGCTAAAAATGTTGAAAAGAGAGAGTCGCCACCTATTTAAATTGTAAGGAAAAATAGGGTCCCTTAAAAGATTGGATAAGGCTTTGGTCTGGAAATAGAGTTCAGAGTAAGGATTCATTTGAGTCAGGGGAAGGTGTTAGGCACCCCTAAACTCCCATCCCGAGATGGTTACCTACTCCTTAAGTCTAAATTAAAGTGGGGAAACCATAAGAGAAACTTGTATTTCATTTACATACTTGACAAATATTGTATGAACAGTAATGTACATGTTAAAGTAAGCCGGGACAGGATAGGGGTTCTATCCTAGGTGAGCTGAACCCGATCAGGGTTGCCTACGTATCCACAGTCAGTGAAATCAAGCCACACGTAGTTCCAGATGGGTAGTTGATGGTTTGATTTGTTGGGTGTTTGGATTATGGGTGTTTGACAAGCTGAGATTGGTATTTGGATGTTAGGGTGTTTTTGAATGGTTCAGGGGTTTTTGCTCCTGTTAGAGGAGCGAGGTGACCTTTTAAGCTCGTGCTGAGGAGCGTTTGGACAGTTTTGGCTCATGTCAAGGAGCACTTGGACAGTTTTAGCTCATGTCAAGGAACCTGTGAGAGGAGCGAGGTGGGATTTGAAACAGGGTTTGACGCGAGGTTTTTGGACAAAGTTAGACTAAGGTAAGTAGGGTTTGAACTAGGGTTTAGTTAAGGTTTAACTAGAGGTCACTAGGGTTTACCTAGGGGTAACTAGGGTTTAGGTAGGGTTTACCAGAGTCAACTAGAGTGTACCTAGGGTTAACTAGGGTTTACCTAGGGTTAACTATGGTTTAGGTAGGGTTTAGGTTTAGGTAGGGTTTAGGTAGGCTAACTGGGGTTTAGGTAGGGTAACTGGAGTCAACTAGGGTTTACCTAGGGGTAACTAGGGTTTAGGTAGGTGAGTTTTGAATCAAGGTTTAAACCGAGATTTGGACAGAGGTTCGACAGGGTAGGCTAAGTTTGAACCGCAGTTCGGACAGAAGTTCGACAGGGTAAGCCAGTTTTTAAGTAAAACCGGGCAGGGGTTCGACAGGGTAAGCCGGGTTTGAATAAAACCGGGCAGGAGTTCGACAGGGTAAGCCGGGTTTGAATAAAACTGGGCAGAGGTTGGACAGGGTAAGCCGGGTTTGAATAAAACTGGGCAGGAGTTCGACAGGGTAAGCCGGGTTTGGGAAAAACCGGGCAGGGGTTTGACAGGGTATACCGGGTCTGAGTATTTAAAAACAATAAAATAATTAGACTAATAAAAGGACAAAGTAAACGTCAGAGTTTCAGCGATTTTACCTTCCGGGAAACCCAAAAGGGTCTCTGAATTAACTGCTCCTAGGAACGATTCTTCGAAATCGAGTTCCCGGGATCGCCGACGCAAAAAGAGACGTTTTTGGAAAGAGGAGAGAGAAGAGAGCAAATGGAAATGAGTTGAAAGTGAAGAAAGGGGGTGGGGTATTTATAGGAAGCAAAAACAGGGGGGGCGCTACTTCAAGTAGCGCCCCTTTTGGATAAAAACCTCAAAAGGTGAGGCGGTAAGGAATAGTTAGGCGGCAAAAACAGTCGACACAAGGGGGCGCTACTTCAAGTAGCGCCCCTAGCCAAGTTACGCAAATAACACGGCCGACACGAGCAAAAAAACGGACTTCAATTGGGGCGCTACTTCAAGTAGCGCCCATCTAATACGCGGCCAAAAATAGGCGGGGCACTACTTGAAGTAGCGCCCCCATTTAAGGGGTCAAAAAATCAATTTTTTTGTGTTTTTATGCCACGTGTCGCACTCCGACCCAACCCTTTGGGTTTTAGCCCGTTTCTAGCCCATGAATAGTCAAAATTGAGCTCATAAAATCCAGAAAAATAATCGAGATAAAACATGGATTTTTTAGCACTTTTCAGGGGCGTTTTGGTCATTTTACGCTGTAGGGGCATTTCGGTCATTTTCAACCGTTTTAAGTCCGATTCAACTCCAAAAATAGCCAAAATTTACCAAAAAATTTATAAAATCATTTTAAACAAAATGAAACTTTTTAGCACTTTTTCAGGGGTATTTTAGTCATTTTTCACCCTATGGGCATTTTGGTCAATTTTTACCTGAGGGGCATTTGTTAGAAATCGAAGCACGTGGAAAGAGGGTTTTTAAAAAGGGATTTTAAAAGGGTTTTTAAAGGTGTGCAAGGAGATTAAAGGGGTGCAAAATTGGGGTGTTTACAACATCTATCGAGGTCCTAGTATATACTCCTCCTCGAACCATGATTCTCGAGAGAGTGTGTCTACCTACCGAAGTAACAGTTCGGCTGAGCTTGGAATACTCAACGTATACAAAGTACTAACTAACTATGTTATGAATATCTTATTAGCATGCTTGTAGATACGTAAAATAAGGCATTTCAAAACATGAACAATACTGAAATCAGAGTGTGGAAGCTACAATTCTTTTAAAAACCTATCATGTGCCTTGTAGAACCCCGGAACCGAGTTCACTATGCTATGAATAGTTTTAGTGAATAATGCCCTTATAGAGTGTGTGTAAAGGCCTAAGGCCTCCCATTGTGTTATGATATTATGGTTAGTCAAGTGAGGGTTTTAGGTACATGGTTTGAGTCTTAAAAAGAGAGTTTAAAGATACTCTAAGTGGGTAAAATCAATGGCATAAAATACCCTAAGTGTTTAAATGGGTTGTAAGTGAATAGTGCTAGTGCGTGAGACATAAAGAGGCCGGAGCCTCTCATGCATGTCGGGTGAATTTAATGACCACCTAGGTGAGTTACAAACCTATGGGGCAGTGACTCATGAGGTGTGAGTATGGTGTTGGACCCAAGGGAAAAGAGTCTGAAAGCACTCCTTATGTTCTAGGTGTTGAAGAGGTATGTTTTGGAATTACCCTCAACTTTAAAAAGCTCTAGTTTAGTCACCGTTGCTCAGAATTGAGTGATTCTTGAATTTTTGGAAATTTATTTACACCCTCTTCGAGATTCATGCTTTACACTTTTTCAGATTTTGAGCGTAAGATATGTCAAACGTGAGGTTTCCGAAAAGTGGTCTGTGGTCGATTCAGTAGTCATGTTAGACTAGTTCACTTGCGGGCCTATTTGGACTATGTAAAACTCAAAATTAGGAGTTGTATAAAACATAAAAGTTGTTTCCCTTTCAAAGATGAATCCAACGCAAATTAAATCGTCAAAATATGATAAGGGAGTCAAAATTTATGCTGAAAATACCAAACCAGGTCAGCAACCAGTCGACCGAACACAAATCCGGTCGGTCCTATCCGGTCGACCGAACCTCACTACCGATCGACCGAACCTGCCAATTTTTGTAGGGAAAATATTTCTAGAGAGCTTATTTTGATCCGGTTGACCAATGGGCACCTCCGGTCGACCGAACCAAGCGTTTTTGGCCTTTTTTGGTCCATTTTAAGTCATTTCATTAAGGGTTTGTTGGTGTTTGATCACCCCAACTTCTATATATACCCAGATTTCGTGGGTTAGGTTTTTAGAAACCCTCTAAAACACAAATTGAGGGATTTTAGATAAAAGAAGAGGGAAGAACAAGGTTCTTCTGGGGTTTTGGCTTGTTGGGTGTTAAGATCAAGGAGGAGCTCAATTTCTTGCCTTAGAAGCTTGGATCTTCCTCTCCAAGCTCGGATGTCCTTCTATTACACCATGGAAGCTTAGAGTTAGCTTCTACAAACCTCCTCAAGGTTTAGATCTCTTTCCTCAAGCCTTCTCAAGCTTAGATCAAGTATCCAAGGAAAGTCTCAAGCTTCAACCAAAGTGGGGTTTTGTCTTAAAAGGTAAATACACTCTACTAGGTTCTAATTTCATAAACCTTTAATGATAAGCATGATTTTCTTGACAAGCATAGTTATATATAGCATCTTATATGTGGAAATACACTCTTCTAGCTATTGATTTCATGAAACCCTCTTTACATCAAGATAAAATCCTATGAATGGTGATGTGAGCGAACTTGTGATGATGATATGCCTTTAACCCATGAATAAAAGGTG
Source organism: Tetracentron sinense (assembly GCA_015143295.1). Taxonomy (NCBI): domain Eukaryota; kingdom Viridiplantae; phylum Streptophyta; class Magnoliopsida; order Trochodendrales; family Trochodendraceae; genus Tetracentron; species Tetracentron sinense. The sequence goes on along the minus strand of CM026556.1, from coordinate 18,487,887 downwards.
TAAATGGTTATATGTTTTATATGTTAGTATCCAAAGATGAAAAGCATGTTAAAAGCCACAAGTTTTGGGAAAAACAAGTAGAAAAACCTTATTTTCAATGTGATTGGAATGATGTGATGTTATTACATATGGATTATTGTGATGGATAAATTATGTTTAGTATTGGACATATGACCATATGTAAAGTGTTTCCTTTAATGTCTACCATGTTATATCACAATTGCTACAGGGACACATATGTATATGCATGGTCAAGTTTTTTTAAATTATGGGTATCCAAAAGAAGAAGTACAAGTATATAAGATGTAATACAAGAATAAGAAGAGGAAAAGTATGAGATGAAAATGAACCAAATGAAAAGTACAAGAAGCAAAAGAGGTATACGAAAAGTACAAGAAGCACAAGATGTATATGGAAAGTATAAGAGGCAAAAGAGGTTACAAGAAGTACAAGAAGATGGAAAGTATATGGAAAAAGCCAATGGGGATGCATGATAGCAGGCCGCCTGGAAGGGAAATGGATACTGGCATCGGACTCCGATGATAGCAGGCCGCCCGGAAGGGAGATGGATATTGGTCATCTACTCCGAAGGTAGCCAAAGGTGAGGAGAACATTAGGCCACCCATCTTACGTGGGTACGGGTACTAGTTGTCCGACTCTGGAGGTAGCAAATGATGAATACCAAGGTATTTTAAATACCCGTACATGAGAAGATAATAAAAGATGAAAATACCAAGGTATTTTAAATACCCGTACATGAGAAGATAATAAAAGGTATTTAAATACCTGTATATGCAAAGATAAAAGATGATAAGAAGATGTTTTCCAATAGTATTTTTCTGAGCTATAAGCACATGATATGATTTTGTTTTTCGCTCTCTAATTTCAGGAATGCATGTGAAGTGATTAAACTGTGACATATGTTGTATTACTGTTTATGATATTACTATCTAGTGGTTTGTATACGCTAAGTATTTCATGCTCAACTGTACATATTATGTCGGCAGGTCCCTTCGACATCTGTGGCGAGCGTCCTCAGGAGCCGTGGGTCGAGGAAGGGTATGTTGAGGAGGAGACTTGGGGTAGTCTTCAGGAGCAAAGGGCTCAGGAGGAGCAGAGGGCTTTTGTTAGGTAGCCCCATCATGAGTGATGAGAGGGAGAGACTTGTACATATATTTTGTTGAGCAAGTATGTTCGCTCTTTATTTGGGTTATCTATAAACTGAGATATAGTATGTATACAAATTTTGTATTATGCTTCTGCTACCATATATAGATTGTATTACGCTTCCACTATCACAGGTTTTATATGTTGCGCAGGATTTATATGTTATATAGGATGGTTTGGTAATTAGTTCACGACGCTAAAGTATCCTAACTCCTAGGGGGTATTTTGGGTCGCGACATGACTACTATTTGAAATCATACTTACATCCATACTTTTTATTTCAAGATCATGAGTTTATACTTTTCAAATCGCATGATTTCGAACCTTTCCATAAAAACTATACTTTTGTCATTTTCATCATATCCTTTACTTTCCCAACCACATATTTCATGCATACATTATATCCTTACAAGTATTATACTTCACATGCATTACTTTTTACAATATCATATTCATCACATGCATATCTCTTTATTCTTTTCCACATTCAATACACATGCATATCTTTTTAAGATTACCACATTCCACATGCATTACTAGTACTCGAACTATGATTGAACGGCACATACAAATATCCTTTACACACACACATGCACATACTTTTCGAAACTTCTTTTCATTCCTTTTATTTCATTTAACTAGCTTCTTTACTTGTGAGCCTTAACTAATGCCCGGACTATGATGGAATGAAACACACTAGCTTCTTTACTTGTGTGTAGAACCCCGGTTCTTTATGGCATGAATTAAAGCCTAAAAACTATTTCTTTGAGTTAAAGGTTAGAGTTCAAAAGTCGGATCAACTGAGAACCCAGACTGCTGAAACTCATTTCCAGACCAGTTGGCTCTAGAGCATAGTTAGGTAATTAAAAACTTAGAAATTGGATTTTTATAAATCATCAAAGTTTTTCCCCTTTGAATGACGAGTCCAACGCAAGTTGAATCGTCAAAATCCAATAAGGGAGTCAACAGTTATGGCCAAAATACCAAAATGGGAAAATCTGGAAAAAATTTCGTAAAAGTTGATCGTTTGTAACCAACCTACGAGCGATCGTAGGAGACCTATGAACGATCGTGGATAGGCTACGACCGATCATAAAATCTCAAAAAATGGGCAAACTCTCTAGACCATCTACGATCGATCGTAGGAAACTACGAGCGATCATAGCAGATCTACGAACGATCGTAAGTCGCAAACCCAATTTTTTTTTATTGCAGGATTTTTAGGTTTTGTACCCTTTGCCTATAAATAGGGCTTCACTTGGGGACCTTTGAGTTAACCTAAAACCTAAAGGAGACTAAGAGAGATTGAGAGAGGGAAAGATTGGGGATTTCTCAAGAGGGTTTGGATTAAAGAGATTGGAGACCAAGATCAAGGTTGGATCCTCCATCAAGCTTGGAGATCTCTACCCAAGGGCTTCTTCACTCAAAGAGTTGATTCTCTAAGGTTAGTATACCCTCCTAGTTAATTTTGGTAATAACTTAGGTCTTTCTCTTTAAAAATGATGCTGCTTGAGTTTATACATTCCTCTTCTTGAATTGCTTCACTTTCCTCAAAATAAACAAAATAAGTGAAATAGTGTGGATATAATGAATGATGTGTGATGGGAAAATGTGAAGGGCAATCTACTCATAATAAACACACACAAGGTGCTTGATGATATGTTTGAAAAAGGAAACCATGAATTAAGAAACTTAAAGAAATGTTGGATATTATGTGTTTGATGAAATACATGTGTGGGAAATTAACTTAAAACTATGAACCATGAGTTAGGGATTTTCCCCAAGTTGATAATTGTGCCACGATGCTTTAAGTATTTCTGTAATTTCTCATATGTCTATAGAACCTTGAAGTGCCACATGTTCTTTAATTGTTCATATCATGGTGATTGACACTAATGGCTATACACACAAGCACACTTACATGTACGAACCAATGTTTTCTCACAAGTACTAAGAATCGAAATAAATACATGGACGCGTGCACGCATGAACTAAATTTCTAAGTACAATTACACGGAGTTAAAAATAAGATAAGAATAAGATGTTAGGTACGATAAGAAAAGTTGTACGAATAAGAAACTCATAAGAAGTAAAACAAACAAGTGTAAATGTAAGGAAAAAAATAAGCAAGACCTCATAAGAAAGGCTCATAAATACATTGTTAAGGAGATTGGTAGCCCAGGGTTGTGCGGGTGCTAGCCTCTTGCTCATAAGAAAAGTCTCATAAGTGAAGTATATTGTCAAGGAGGTTGGTAGCCCAGGGTTGTGCGAGTGCTAACCTCTTGCTCATAAGAAAATGCTCATAAGTTGATGAATGGTCAAGGAGATTGGTAGTCTAGGTTGTACAGGTACTAATCTCTTGCTCACAAGAATATCGAAAGGAAGACTCATAAGAATCTCACAAGGCTCACAAGAACTCACAAGAAACTCGTAAAGAATCTCATAAGACTCATAAACTCACAAGAACTCGTAAGGAATCTCACAAGACTCATAAGCTCACAAGAACTCATATGATTTTGTATGTTGCTTTAAAAATGAATTATGAACTGTATTTTCTTAATTAACTGTGATGATAATATGTATGCTTGTTATTACTGTTGTTAACTAGGAGCTTGTACTCGTTGAGTATTCCAAACTCAGTTGTACATTTCATGTAGAGCCCCGAAACTTTTTGTATATGCCTTGGGATGTGTGTCAAGGCATAATGTCTTGTAATCTCAATTTCATGAAATAAGAACTTGGAACTTCGATGGAATTGTGTCAAGAATGCTATAATTAATTATATAAATTAATTAATAAAGCCTATAAGCTTTAAAGAGGTCCTAGTCAAGTTTAGAAGATGTTAGAATAGAAGTAGAATGGGTCCAAATAGTAGGAATGGGTGAAAAATGGACTTAGTGTCAAAAACCTGCAGACCACCGATCGCTTGGTCTATTGTAGCGATCGATCGGTCCACAACCGATCGATCGGAGGCTATCGACGGGTTAACTTTTTTGTATGGGAAAATTTTTCCAGAGAGCTTGTTTTTTACCGAGAGCTCGGTCAATATCACCGGTCGCTCGGCAGGCAACCGATCGCTCGGTCCTTATCACCAATCGATCGGTCTATCGTGTTTTTCCAGAATTTCATTAAGGGCTTTTTCGGTATTTGGGTGTTTTACCCTTTACATATAAGGCTCGCTCGAGTCTTTAGGGCTCATTCTCAACACTTAGAAGATTTGATAGATAAGGAGAGAAGAGAAAGGGGTTTCCTAACCTAGGGTTTGCATTTGGGGAGAAATCAAAGGGGTTGTGAACCCACAATCACCTCAAGCTCGTTTTCCTTCAAGATCAAGGCTCAAGCACTCATGGAGCACGTTCTCCAAGCTAGGGCAGCAACTCACGCACGTTTTGCAGGGGTTTCTTCCCTCAATTGTCAAGGTCGGTACCTTTTACTACCCTCCTAGTTCATACCTATTTTCTTTCCTTCTTCTTTATAGTTTCCCTAATGTATGAACCAAATGGGATGAATGAATGGTTGTTGGATGTGAATGGGCGATTGGATGCCATGTGTATGGTTGTGATGAATGAAATGGGGAGGGCATTGTATCCATAATAAACATACTTGTGTGATGTGAGCATCAACCCACCTAGAAAAGCATGATGTAGGTTTAATAAAAAAATGATGAACACACCCCATGTTTGATGAAATGCCAAGGTGAATAAAATGAGTTATAAATTAAGAAATGCATGCTTAATTAATTATGGAACTTGCTAGGGCCTATGATAGTGTACTTTCTTGTTTTTCCTAAATTGCATGAATATCGACTTGCTCAAATTATTGATGTTATATGTATTGTGAATTACCCAATTGCCATATTTAAATTCAAATACAAGTATGCACACGATTCCACGAGCACGGCATGCATGACATGATTTATCGAGGTTTTTCAAGAATGAGAATTGGAGGTGGGATATATCGTACGATATGTTTTACCTCACTTTTGGCACGAACAAGACGAGCATTCATAAAGAAGGGTCTCCCTTCCCTCTCAAGCATATCATAAAGAAGGGTCTCCCTTCCCTCTCAAGTGCATATCATAAAGAAGGGTCTCCCTTCCCTCACAAGTGCATCTCACAAGGAAGCACGCATGACATGGCACGCTCGACAAGACCAAGCAAGATAAACATGACAAGATTTGAAGCACGCAACAAGTATTTTAAGTCAAGTCAAGTGCATGACTTTTTCAAGAGGTTTTATCGGCTTTTCTGTGATGCAAGCATGAATATAAATTGTTTTACTTCCTTGATTATTATATAAATTGTTTCTTGCATTATAATATGAATTTTTTTCTGCTTTATATATTGTGATTGTTATGCTATGACTGTTGGTTAGTATTTGGTACACGCTGAGTATTCCATGCTCAACCGTACTTCTTATGTCAGCAGGTGATAGCGGAGCGGCTACTCCTTTTGATATCTGTTCTCCGAACCCTTGGGTAGAAGAAGAGTATGTCAAGGAACCTGTATAGGAACTTTCGGTAGAGGGTTATTATTAGTGGTGGTAGATTCTGAGTGAATAGCTGTGGGTGAGTTGAGAGATATATGTTCTTGTATTTTGGCAGGCCTGTCCGCACTTTCTTTTGTGTATCTTTTTGTATAAACCTGGATCACATATGTATACATAGAGGTTTGGTTAAGTCTTCCGCTGTGCCATGTTAGAGTATGTTTCCGCTATTTATGCACTCTTTTGTATATGCTCTGTGGGTTTTGCAGGTTGGTTTGTCAAGCAAGTCATGTAAGTCATGATTAGTCGTCCAAAGTTCACTCTAATTCGTAGGGTGGGTTTTGGGTCGCGACAGAAGTGGTATCAGAGCTTAGGCTTTAGGTCTTTACGGTCACTTAGAATCTAATACCACGGCTTGACAAGAGCATATGTTAGGAAACAAGTTAGGAAAGAAGTAAGTCGGAAGTGAGTCATGTTCCAAGTGTAAGACTAAACTTTAGTCTTAGTCAAAATGGTTGCTTCAACCAAGTACGAGTCTTTGGAATGCTAGAACACCAAAGTATAATATCATAAATACTCTGATGACTTGATGCGATGTATATTAGTATTATATTATACAAATATTGCCACTTGAATTATCGTGAAATGGAAATGCGATAAATTGTGGTTTCAAGTTAGACTCATGTGGTGCTTTGTTCTCAGGACTTTAGTTATGAGAGGGGGCACACGGGGTCGTGGACCAAACACCAGAGCTTCATCTTCTTCTAGAGATGAGGATGAGCAGCCAGACCTCTCTCAGGTCTTAGGCTCTATTGCTGAGACACTCGCCATAATGGCGGCTCGGCAAACTATACCGTCATCGACGGCACCTACTCCACTGCCGGCAGCTCCAGTACATCGTATGGCCAGAGTTGAGGCTTTCAGGAGATTGAGGCCTCCATCATTCCATGGGAGTTTGGACCCTCTTGCCACAGAGGCTTGGATCCTCCAGTTGGAGAAGATCTTTGCGGTCCTCTCGCCTTCAGAGGAGGATAGAGTAACATGGGCAGTTTTCATGCTTGAGGGTGAGGCACACCATTGGTGGTTGTTCGCCTTGAGGACTCGAGATTTGACCATACAGGGTCAACCTTGGACTTGGGAGGAGTTCAAGGACACTTTTTATAATAAGTATTTTCTGATTGGAGCATGAGAAAAGAAAGAGAGAGAATTCATCAACCTTAAGCAAGCAGGTTCGATGTCAGTAGTACAATATGAGGCCAAGTTCTCAGAGCTGTCACGCTTCGCGACTCACATTGTTGCTACCGAGACGATGAAGGCAAAAAGGTTTGAGCAAGGGCTCAAGGATGTTATTATGGAGAAGGTATCGGTCTTCAGGCATGCCACTTTTGCTGAAGTGGTGGATAAAGCCTTGTTGGTCGAGACCAATTCAGAAGCAGTGTCTAAGAAGAGGGAGTTGGCGAGAGGCCAAGCCAGTAGTTCAGCACCTCCAGAGAGGCGGGCTTATACCGGCCCTTATCAGTACACGTGGCCAGCACCACTGATGAGGCCATCTTATGCGCCTCCAGTTCCACGGTCGTACGTGCCTCAGGCGCCACGGCCTCAGGCTCTTCCAGCTCCATGGCCAGTTGCACCTCAGATGGTGAGGTATGCTCCACCTCTAACCCCTTCGATCTATACACACGAGGTCTGCACTTCGTGCGGCCGAAGGCACCTGGCAGGAGATTGCCGAAGGGCATCGGGTGGATGTTTTCATTGTGGTCGCCAGGGCCATGTGATTAGGGATTGCCCGAGTCGGCATTTGCCTGGCCAGTCTCAGGTTTTTAGACCCCCAGCAGGCCCAGCAGGATCATACCAGGCGTCATCCCAGCCTACACCTCCGCCTCGCCAGGCGAATCAGGGGCGAGTCTTTGCCTTGACAGAGGGCGATGCACTTGCATCGGATGATGTGGTACAAGGTACGCGTTTAGAGTTATTCATTGTCCACGATTTCATGTTATGCCTTATTCCTTGTGTACATATATGGCATGTTATATATCTATGTATCTATATGTATACGCTGTTAATGCATGGATTGACTAAGCTAGCTAAAATTTCAGGAACCTTACTAGTCAATGAATGTTTGGCTCGAGTATTGATCGACATCGGGTCTACTCATTCATTCGTATCGCTGAGTTTCTCTCAAGGCTATTCCTCCGAGCCTAGCCAGTTGGAATCGGAATTAGCCATTTCGACTCCTCTCGGCAAGACAGTAGTGGCAGATAAAGTGTGTAGAAATAGTGTGGTTCAAGTGGGGAGCCACGAGTTCGCGGTTGATCTAATCATCCTCGGATTTCAAGACTTCGATGTCATCTTGGGAATGGATTGGTTAGCAACACATCATGGACATGTGGCTTGTTTTGAAAAGATGGTACTTTTTCGGCCAGTGGAAGGCAAGCTATTTCATTTTTGGGGGTTGAGAAGTAGAGATATTGCCCGTTTTACGGTATTGAGCCTAGCGAACCCCGAGACAAAGGACTCTTCGACTATCCCGGTTGTGAGTGAATTCCTGAACGTATTTCCAGAGGAGTTGCCAGGTTTGCCTCCAGACAGGGAGATTGAGTTTGTTATCGAGCTTGCACCAGGCACAGCTCCCATTTTTTGGGCTCTGTATAGAAGGGCCCCGATTGAACTCAAGGAGTTCAAGACTCAGTTGGAGGAATTGCAAGGCCTTGGTTTCATTCGACCAAGTGTCTCACCGTGGGGTGCCCCGGTGTTATTTGTTAAGAAGAAGGATGGCTCGATGCGAATGTGCATCGATTACCGGCAATTGTACAAAGTCACTATAAAGAATAGGTACCCATTGCCTAGGATTGATGACTTGTTCGATCAGTTGAAGGGAGCAAAATTTTTCTCTAAGATCGATCTTCAGTCCGGTTACCACCAGTTGAAGATCAAGGCCGAGGATGTGCCTAAAACTGCTTTTCAAACTCGATACGGACACTATGAGTTCTTGGTGATGCCTTTTGGTCTTATAAATGCACCGGAAGCCTTTATGGATTTAATGAACCGGGTGTTCCGGCCATACCTGGATCGATGTGTGATCGTGTTTGTCGACGATATCTTGGTGTATTCCCAGACACAGGAGGATCACATGTGAGACCTTCGTCTTGCTTTGGACATGCTAAGAGAGCATAAGTTGTACGCCAAACTTAGCAAGTGTGAGTTTTGGTTGGAAGAGGTGGCATTCCTAGGTCACGTTGTATCCGCAGAAGGTATTTCGGTAGATCCGAAGAAGATAGAGGCAGTCATGAGTTGGGCGAGGCCCAAGAGTGTCACAGAGATACACAATTTCCTTGGGTTGGTAGGCTATTACCGGAGATTCGTAGAGGGTTTCTCTAGCCTTGCTGCACCGCTCACTTACCTGACAAGGAAGAACACCAAATTTGTATGGAGTGATAAGTGCGAGATCAGTTTCATGGAACTGAAGAAGAGGCTTACCACGGCCCCCGTCCTTACTGTGCCATTTGGACATGGGGGTATGAGGTGTACAGTGATGCCTTGCACGTTGGACTTGGGTGCGTTCTCATGCAGCACAAGAAGGTCATTGCCTATGCATCAAGGCAATTGAAGGAGCATGAAAAGAATTACCCCACGCACGACTTGGAACTTACCGCAGTCGTGTTTGCACTCAAGATTTAGCGACATTACCTTTATGGGGTAGAATTCTATGTGTTCACGGATCACAAGAGCCTCAGGTATATCTTTTCCCAAAAGGAGCTAAATTTTGGATGGAATTTTTAAAAGATTGACTGCACCATTCAATACCACCCGGGCAAAGCGAATGTAGTGGCGGACGCCTTGAGTAGAAGACCTCCGGGTTTGTTGGCCCACATGTTGGTTCAGGAATGGAAGCTATTGGAAGATGTAGCAAATCTGGACATCAGTGTGAATGATTCTGTCCGCAGTCCTATTTTGGCAAATGTCACAGTCCGGCCATACATTGTAGATTTGATCCAAGAGTATCAAGCCACGGATGTTGACTTGTTGGCTTTTCGGGACAAGAAAGTTACCAAGGGTAGTGAGGACGTCTCTCTCACTAGCCCTGGTGCTATTACATTCGAGGGAAGGTTGTGTGTCCCAGTCAATGCAAATCTTCGGAGGGAGATTATGGATGAGGCTCACCATTCGAAATACACAGTGCATCCAGGGGGTACAAAGATGTACCGAAACCTCAAGAGTCACTTTTGGTGGCGGAATATGAAGAGGGATATTGCGGAGTATGTGGCACGGTGCTTGGTGTGCCAACAGGTGAAGGCAGAGCATTTGAGACCGATAGGTCTATTACAGTCTCTCCCTATTCCCGAGTGGAAATGGGAGCACATATCCATGGACTTTATTGTTGGGTTGCCAAAAAGGGTAAGGAACTTAGATGCGAGATGGGTTGTGGTGGACCGTTTGACAAAGTCCGCGCATTTCTTACCTTACTGGACCACGTTCAATTCTAGCTAGTTGGCCGCTCTATACATCAAGAAAGTGGTTAGGCTACACGGGGTGCCAGTCAGTATCGTGTTGGATCGGGATCCGAGATTCACGTCCAGGTTCTGGAAGAGTTTTCAAGAAGCCATGGGCTCCCGACTTGATTTCAGCACCGCCTTTCATCTACAAACGGACGGACAAACCGAGAGAGTGAACCAAATCATCGAAGACATGCTTTGAGCTTGTATGCTAGATTTCAAGGATTGTTGGGAAGAACACTTGTCTTTAGTTGAATTTGCCTACAATAACAGCTACCAGGCGAGCATCCAAATGGCGCCATTTGAGGCCTTGTATGGGCGAAGCTGTAGGTCTCCTCTCTACTGGGATGAGGTAGGAGAAAGAAAGGTGTTAGGTCCGGAGTTGATCGAGCAAACTGCGAGTATAGTCAAGATCATCCGGGATCGGTTGAAAGCCGCTCAAGATCGTCAAAAGAACTATGCAGACACACGCCGCAAGGACTTGGAATTCCAAGTTGGGGATCAAGTCTTTGTGAAGGTATCTCCTAGCAAGGGGATTATGAGATTTGGCAGGCGAGGCAGGCTTAGTCCTTGACATGTTGGCCTGTTTGAGATCATCACGCGAGTTGGTGAGGTTGCTTACAGGGTAGCTCTTCCACCTCACCTGGCCACGGTTCACAACATTTTCCATGTGTCTATGCTTCGGAAGTACATTGCGGACCCTTCGCATGTTATAGACTTGGAACCGTTGGAAATTCGAGAGGATCTCACTTTAGTTGAGAGACCAATTCATATATTGGATTGGAGAGATCATGTCCTTCACAACAAAACGATTCCGTTGGTCCTCGTGCAGTGGCAACATCATGCTCGAGAAGAGGCTACATGAGAACGTGAGGCCGAAGTCAAAGCGAAGTACCCGGAATTGTATGGATGAGTTTTGTATAGGCTTTGTATATGACTTGTAAATTTGTTTTGGTTTCTAACACATGTGTCGTCCAAATTTCAAGGATGAAATTTTTATAAGGGGGGAGGATGTAGAGCCCCGAAACTTTTTGTATATGTCTTGGGATGTGTGTCAAGGCATGATGTCTTGTAATCTCAATTTCATGAAATGAGAATTTGGAACTTCGATGGAATTGTGTCAAGAATGCTATAATTAATTATATAAATCAATTAATAAATCCTATAAGCTTTAAAGAGGTCCTAGTCAAGTTTAGAAGATGTTAGAATAGAAGTAGAATGGGTCCAAATAGTAGGAATGGGTGAAAAATGGACTCAGTGTCAAAAACCTGCAGACCACCGATCACTCGGTCTATTATAGCGATCGATCGGTCCACAACCGATCGATCGGAGGCTATCGACGGGTTAACTTTTTTGTATGGGAAAATTTTCCAGAGAGCTTGTTTTTGACCGAGAGCTCGGTCAATATCACCGGTCGCTCGGTAGGCAACCGATCGCTCGGTCATTATCACCGATCGATCGGTCTATCGTGTTTTTCTAGAATTTCATTAAGGGCTTTTTCGGTATTTGGGTGTTATACCCTTTACATATAAGGCTTGCCCGAGTCTTTAGGGCTCATTCTCAACACTTAGAAGATTTGAGAGGTAAGGAGAGAAGAGAAAGGGATTTCCTAATCTAGGGTTTGCATTTGGGGAGAAATCAAAGGGGTTGTGAACCCACAATCACCTCAAGCTCGTTTTCCTTCAAGATCAAGGCTCAAGTACTCGTGGAGCACGCTCTCCAAGCTAGGGAAGCAACTCACGCACGTTTTACAAGGGGTTTCGTCCCTCAATTGTCAAGGTCGGTACCTTTTACTACCCTCCTAGTTCATACCTCTTTTCTTTCCTTCTTCTTTATAGTTTCCCTAATGTATGAACCAAATGAGATGAATAAATGGTTGTTGGATGTGAATGGGCGATTGGATGCCGTGTGTATGGTTGTGATGAATGAAATGGGGAGGGCATTGTATCCATAATAAACATACTTGTGTGATGTGAGCATCAACCCACCTAGAAAAGCATGATGTAGGTTTAATAAATAAATGATGAACACGCCCCATGTTTGATGAAATGCCAAGGTGAATAAAATGAGTTATAAATTAAGAAATGCATGCTTAATTAATTATGGAACTTGCTAGGGCCTATGATAGTGTGCTTTCTTGTTTTCCCTAAATTGCATGAATATTGACTTGCTCAAATTATTGATGTTATATGTATTGTGAATTACCAATTGTCATATTTAAATTCAAATGCAAGTATGCACTCGATTCCACGAGCACGACATGCATGACATGATTTATCGAGGTTTTTCAAGAACGAGAATTAGAGGTGGGACATATCCTACGATATGTTTTACTTCGCTTTTGGCACGAACAAGACGAGCATTCATAAAGAAGGGTCTCCCTTCCCTCTCAAGGCATATCATAAAGAAGGGTCTCCCTTCCCTCTCAAGTGCATATCATAAAGAACGGTCTCCCTTCCCTCTCAAATGCATCTCACAAGCAAGCACGCATGACACGCATGACATGGCACGCTCGACAAGACCAAGCAAGACAAACATGACAAGATTTCAAGCACATAACAAGTATTTTAAGTCAAGTCAAGTGCATGACTATTTCAAGAGGTTTTATCAGCTTTTCTGTGATGCAAGCATGAATATAAATTGTTTTACTTCCTTGATTATTATATAAATTGTTTCTTGCATTATAATATGAATTGTTTTCTGCTTTATATATTGTGATTGTTATGCTATGACTGTTGGTTAGTATTTGGTACACGCTGAGTATTCCATGCTCAGTCGTACTTCTTATGTCGGCAGGTGATAGTGGAGCGGCTACTCCTTTTGATATCTGTGCTCCGAACCCTTGGGTAGAAGAAGAGTATGTCGAGGAACTTGTAGAGGAGCCTCCAGTAGAGGATTTTTATTAGAGGTGGTAGATTCTGAGTGAATAGCTGTGGGTGAGTTGAGAGATATATGTTCTTGTATTTTGGCGGGCCTGTCCGCACTTTCTTTTGTGTATCTTTTTGTATAAACCTGGATCACATATGTATACATAGAGGTTTGGTTAAGTCTTCCGCTATCCCATGTTAGAGTATGTTTCCGCTATTTATGTCCTCTTTTGTATATGCTCTGTGTGTTTTGCAGGTTGGTTTGTCAAGCAAGTCATGTAAGTCATGATTAGTCGTCCAAAGTTCACTCTAACTCGTAGGGTGAGTTTTGGGTCGTGACATTTCATGTCGGCAGGTATATGCTTCAACATTTGTGCTCCAGGTCCTTGGGTTGAGGAAAACTACGACGGGGAGGAGTCACATGTAGAGATTGTAGTAGGGCCCCAGGTGGAGGTGAGAAGCCTATATAGTTGGCCATTCTCTGAGGACTATTGAGCGAGAGAGAGTTGTATGATTTCTTTTGTATTTTGATAGGTGGGCATGTCCACCTTTACTGATATGTTTTGTATAAAACTTGGAATACTGGTCAAGTATATAGAAAAGAACAAGTTGGTTGACGTTTCCGCTTTTTTTTAGCTTCCGCACTCTGTATTATGTCGTTATTATAGTACGTGTTACCTTGTTCATTACAGGATGTTTTGCTAGGTTAAGTACAATCACACCTAAAGTATCCCTTAACTCCTAGGGGGTATTTTGGGGCGCAACATTGTGAGCCTTAACTAGTGTCCGGACTATGATGAAACAGAACACACTAGCTTATTACCTTTACTTGACAAGTGCTCGGACTATAGTGGAACGGAACACACTTGCTATTTCACTTGCTTAACTAATGTCTGGACTATGATTGAACGGAACACATTAGCATCTTATCTTGACTTGACTAGTGCCCGGACTATTATGGAACGAAACACACTAGTTTCTTCACTTGCTTAACTAATGCCTAGACTATGATAGAACGAACACATTAACATCTTATACTTGCTTAACTAATGTTCGAACTATAATGGAACTGAACACTAGCTATTTCACTTGCTTAACTAATGCCCAGATTATGATTGAACAAAACACATTAGCATCCTTATCTTGACTTGACTAGTGCCCAAACTATGATGGAACAGAACACACTAGCTAATTTTATATACTTAACTAGTGCCCGAACTATGATTGAAAGGCACACACTAGCCTTACTACACATAAAATATCACACTTGAGCACATACTTTAAACCAAATTTCCTTTTTCACAAAACCATACTTTTAGAAACCCCTCTTTGAACACATGCTTTGCTTTGAGTAGGATTGTACATCGACGAAAATCATACATTAAATGGAAACCCATACTTTAAAGCAAAACTCTTTGCTTCAATACTTGTATTCGATGAAAACCCGATCATGTAAGCGTGAGTGATCATGTATATCATTGGTGTGCATTAGGAAAAACTAGGAAATCCTAAAACATGCTTAGTCTATACATACTTACAATAACAAGGCCCTATGCCATTGGATTCATTGAAAACCATTTATAACTCCTAATATCTAACAATAATTCACAAGGATAGGTAGTAGTTTGTATCTGCTTCATTTTCATATATTTATCATGCATGTTCATCTTACTTTCCCCGATGAATTTCAATAAAACTAGTTGGGGAAACTATCCATTTATTTTCATCAAAACATAGGTTTAACAACCTAGAAATCTTGAAAGGTTTACAACATGAAAAGCTAGTAGAATGTTCTACCTTATTTGAGATCAAATCTCCGAAGTGTAACGCTTGAGAAAAGAGAAGGTTGAATCCCCAAACTCCAATGCTTGCGAAACACCTTGGAAGAGAGATCCAAGCTTGAGGAATCCAAGCTCCAATCTTGCTCACCCAAGAAACCCTAGCTTCTCCCCTTTCTCCCTCTCTAACCCTCTCAATTTTGTACCTTGAGGGTTTATGAAACCCTCACCCACGAAATTGGGGATTTATAGATAAAGGGGTGGTCAAAAAATCACCCTACTCTTAATGAAATGGTACAATAGACCAAACTGGGCAAAATTTTGGGAGCCCGATCGACCGGCTTCGAGGGGCAGTCGACCAGCCAGGCCAAACACCCTACTATTGAGCCTTTTTGGTGATAGCCGATCGACCGGTTGGGAGAGGTGGTCGACCAGCCTTGTACACAAACTCACTGTTAGCCAATTTTTGGACCTTTTCGAGACAGTCGGTGGACCGGCCTTCACCAGAAATTGGTGATTTCTTTTTTTTTTTTTTCCCATTTTTAGCAGTTAGAGTGTTTCCACTCTTCCCTTAACCCACTTAGAGTGTCTCCAATCTTACACCTTGACTTAACACTCCCCAAACACATGTACTTTGGTTGCAACTCTTTCATTCAACCATCCCACACCAAAATACATAGAAGGCCCTTTTGGCCAAAATTCACTATTCATAGACACTATTCACCAACTATGAACTTGAGTTCTGGGGTTCTACACCCTTGACCATTACAAGACTTGTGCCCATGACACTATTCACATGAACAGTGCACGTGAAATCTGGGGCTCTACAATGCGTCACATACACCAACTGTGGGCATATAAGAAAAATACCAATTATTAAGGTTGTCAATCAGAAAGACTCGGTCCGGTTCTATATGAGCTTGATATATATAGGCTCGAGCTTTACCTGAATTTTAATCGGGCCAGACATTATTATTATTAGGACCAATCCATCTTTACCCAATAAATATATAATAGTGTGTATATATAACACATAAATATTATAAAACTTAAAAGTACATGCAATATAATAATAGTGTGTGCACTGTTATATTGAAAAAATAATAATAAAGTAAAGAAATTATTAAATAATAAAAATAATAAAAGACAAAAACACTATTGTGTACATTAGTTTTCTAATTTTTTAATATTTTATTATTGCAATATGATTTGAATTATTTTATTATTGTACTATATCGAAATGAGTTTCAGATATTCTTAAAATAATATTGATATGGTATAATAGTACATACGTTTTATATGTTTTGTTGAAATGAGTTTCCAGCAACAGGAGGGAGCTTAGCGCCTAGCTTAGGATTGTTTTTTCTTTTTACTACCCGATATTTTTTATGGGCATGTATATATATGGTTATTATTACATTTTGGGCATGTATTTTGATTAGATCGATTTACTTTATTTTATTGGAATTATTATATATTGCTTACAAGTACAAAATTGCTTAAATATGGTTAATTCATTTTATATTGTTGGCAAGTACCAAAAAAATTAGCAAAAAATAATAAAAATATATATTTTTTAATTTTCACTATTAGCGGCGATTTTGAACCCCCGCTATAGGTAATATTAATATTATTATAAATATATTACCCGCGGTGGTTTTAACTACCGTTATATATGCAATATATAACGGCGGTTAAAACCGTCGCAAAAGGGCATATAACCTCAAGTCAAGTCCCTCATTCTGATGGTGGATCTCCACCAGTGATCGGCCTCACCCTCTATCATGAAGGTGGCTCAGGTGACTCTCTCCACCTCATTAGGCAACAACACTAAAAACAACTTTTTCAGCTGCCTGATCCATGCTTCAGCAACCAATGGATCAATGCCACTATAAAATACTGGGGGCCTCACCTCCGAAATGCCTCGATCCCCGTGGCATGATGTGCAGGATTAGGTACAAGGGCTGCCTAGCTGGAAGCATCGCTAGTGTCTCTACTATGGATCCTAAAACCTAGGTGAGGTCAGGCTGCTCATCTCCCGATGGAGGAGGAGATGCTCCACGTCTCTTAGTGTGGTATCCACGACTCCGATTGCCACGTCTCATGATTTAATCCTGAGAACAATAGCAAAGCATGAGTCTAACTCGGATCCCATCATTATTCAAGCATTGAAATTTTATAACATCAAGTATTTATCTAACTATAAAATATAAATCAAGATATACACACCATAGTATAATAATACACTCTAAGGTTCCTAGCGAAGCTAAGACACAACATCGGTTGAGTTTCAACCGGTTATGGACTAAGACTAACTTGTTAGTTTACACTTGGAATACGACTACCTAGATGAACCTAATGCCTTGGTTTAATCGTGGTATCGAACTCTAAACGACCCTAGAGAACCTAATACCTAGGTTCTGATACCACTTCTGTCACGCCCCAGAATACCACCTAAGAGTTATGATACTTTGGCAACGTTAAAACCATCCTGCAAAGAGTATACAAGGCATGATAAATAGTGAACCTGAAAATTTATTCTATATAAAAGTTCTTCCAAGTGTTAACATAGATACAAGATTAAATAAAAACTACAATATGTACAAAATGTCCAACACTTGAGTTACTAACTCAAGCCTACATGAAAATCCCCAAAATAAAATCCCAAAAATACATGTCTCTCTCACTCAACTCAACCATAAGGCCACATGTCAAGGCCCCTAACATCTGCATGATAATCCTAAGCAAGCTCCTACTCTCTATAAACCACCTCGACCCATGTCCCCATAGCACGACCAACCAACCCAGAATCTACCGAAAAAATAGTTTGGCTGAGTATTGAATACTTAGCATATACATATTACCAACTAACCATGATACAATACATTAATATGTCATGCAGGGTATAGTTCATCATCACATATACAAAATTAGAGTATAGAAGTTAAGACAAAGTAACTAATATAAAATCTCGAACATCATACTTTAAGTTCATGTTTTAACCAAAACGTATTTCAATTACCTTGTGAGTTCCGGGGCTCTACATTAACAGTAACAGTACACGTGAAATCCGGGGCTCTACAATGCGTCACATACACCAACTGTGGGCATATAAGAAAAATACCAATTATTAAGGTTGTCAATCAGAAAGACTCGGTCCGGTTCTATATGAGCTTGATATATATAGGCTCGAGCTTTACCTGAATTTTAATCGGGCCAGACATTATTATTATTAGGACCAATCCATCTTTACCCAATAAATATATAATAGTGTGTATATATAACACATAAATATTATAAAACTTAAAAGTACATGCAATATAATAATAGTGTGTGCACTGTTATATTGAAAAAATAATAATAAAGTAAAGAAATTATTAAATAATAAAAATAATAAAAGACAAAAACACTATTGTGTACATTGGTTTTCTAATTTTTTTTAATATTTTATTATTGCAATATGATTTGAATTATTTTATTATTGTACTATATCGAAATGAGTTTAAGATATTCTTAAAATAATATTGATATGTTATAATGGTACATACGTTTCATATGTTTTGTTGAAATGAGTTTCGAGCAGCAGGAGGGAGCTTGGCGACTAGCTTAGGATCATTTTTTCTTTTTATTACCCGGTACTTTTTATGGGTATGTATATATATTGTTATTATTACATTTTGGGCATGTATTTTGATTAGATAGATTTACTTTATTTTATTGGAATTATTATATATTGCTTACAAGTACAAAATTATTTAAATATGGTAATTCATTTTATATGCTGACAGGTAAAAAAAAATAATAAAATATATATTTTTAAAATTTTCACTATTAGCGGCGGTTTGGAACCCCCGCTATTGGTAATATTAATATTATTTTAAATATATTACCCGTGGTGGTTTTAACCGCCATTATATATGCAATATATAACGGCGGTTAAAACCGTCGCAAGAGGACATATTAATAAGATTATTTATATGTCTACCACGGCGGTTTTAACCACCATCATAAATGTACTTTATAACGGCGGTTGTTGTTAACCACCGTAAATGTCGCCGCAAAAGGCTTTCCCGATACGGAAATCAACGATGGTTTTGTTAACCGCCGTTATATCTTTTAATGGCGGTTTATGGTCTTTGTGCGGCAGTTTTGAACTGCCGCCAAAAGTTTTGAATTTTGTAGTGTAGCCCACCACACATTTGACTATATAGTCGAATGTTGTGTCCACGTGTTCCTTTTAATACCCCTTTAACTATGATTAAACTTTAAAAAGTTAACATTATTTTTTTTTTCTTTCTAAAAACCAAGGTTAGAGTGCTTAACCGGAGGAGTGAGTGAATCTTAACCATACATTTTTGGCTAATGAGGCCTGTAACTCGACTATGAGCAAAGTGTTTAGGTGTCCTGTGTATCCTAATGCTATGTTTGGTTGCTGAGAAAAATAGGTGAAAATATGGAAAAGAAAAGAAAATTTCTAATTTCTAATACAATTCTTAGTTGTGTTTTCTATACTTTTCTTTTCTTTTCCATGTTTTCACTTATTTTCTCCACAACCAAACATAGGGTAAAGGAATCATTGGAACTAAAAAATCAGGTTTATTTAATAATAGGATTTGATGTTTTGTTCTAGGGGGCTTGGTTTTACGCCAAACTCCTCTCCTCTCTCGGAGGTATTTTTTTATTATAAAAAAAAATCTCAATTATAATTGATGAGTGTTAAAAAGAGGGGCATATATCAATGAGGACCACACACATTCCACTTCATAGTGGAATGTGGCAGTAAGTTAAATATTCACCTTACAATAAATATTATATAAATACATATAAATTATTATACATATAAGTTAATAATTATAAGTATTTAGATAGTAAAGAAATATATATAAATAAATCTATGAAGCCGAGCCCAGCTAAGCTTTAAGTAGTCAAGTCCTAGCCATAGGACCTAGTGGTTTTTTTGTTTTTGTTTTTTTTTAGCTGGCTCATTGCATCCCTACTCCTTGGACTAAAAAATTGGCCTTCATAATTTATACTCTTACGGTCTTACTAGCATATCCTATGTAGTTTAAAGGGCACACGAAAACTGTGTCGACTTGCACGCACCAAACGGGCTCATAAGATTGATGGTCCCACCCAAAGGCCACTTGTGTGCTACGTGAATGAAAACAAGAGACACAGAAGATTCGATTTAGGATCTTCTCCGGCAGCGGAGCCAGGAATTTTTCATTGGGGGGCCCAAATACATGTATAAAAATAATTAATTTGAGGGTATGGATCTTGGGGGTTCGGGGCGTAGCTCCTGAGAAATTTTTTTAGGGTAGTTTTTTTATTTTGAGAATTTTTTCTCGGTAATGCCCTTGAAGTCACTACATGTCCCTATTAATACCCTTTAACTGGGGTTAAGATTCACCCACCTATCCTTGTTTTTAAAAAATATATCAAATTTCTTTTCCAACCTAATTAAAATTCACTAACTCTTAAGGTTAAAAGTTTTTAAATATTTTTTTCTAAAAACCAAGGATAAATAGGTAAATCCTAACCATAGTTAAGGGATGTCAATAGGCACATGTGCTAACCTCAATGGATAACCGTACTTCATTGGGGGCCCCACTATATATACGGTAAAAAGATTATATAAGCCACTAGCTCTTACTACCAAATGAAGAACTTGCAAGAAATTTGACCCCCGCCCCTGCCCCTGCCCCTGCCCCTGCCCCTGCCCCTGCCAGTTGGTGTTGGCGAGAGATAGTCATATCTAATCAAAAGGGGTGGGTGTTGCGGTCTCTTACCAACACCACTCAGAGAAGATCTGAAGTCGAAAAAAGAAGGGGAATAGAATACAGACCCAAGGTCAGCTTCTAAGCGACCCAGTGACCTCACACTTTTTTTTACCATCCATCAATTGTGGTTAACCCTAAGCAATCTACCCATGATTTTTAGAAAAAATAAAATTAGTAAAATTTAGTTAAGCATAACACGGGTTAAACAGGAATTAAAAAGGGCAAGGGACACCTGGGTCAGCTAAGAAGGATACCCATGGGTCCGCTTCTCAAGACTTAAAAAAAAAAAAAAAAAGGTTCGATGATGACCACCCACATTTTATTCAATATAAAAATAAAGATATCTAGCTCCTCGCCTCCTAAACCTCCTTAGCTCCCTCCAACACTAACAGATCCGTATTCTAGTATCCAACGTTTCCGTTAGCCGCCGCCTCCTCCCACCACCCAACTCAACGTCCCCCATTCGTGTTTTGTGCTCAAACCACCTTCTTTCTCTTTCACACGTCACTCTCTCTCTCTTACCCACACTATAAATTAATATCAATTACAACCAAAGTTACAATAACAGCATCAACAATCACTCCTACATACTAGCTCTTTCTTCTGCTTCTTCCTCCTCTTAACTTCTTCATTACTCTTTCATAATTTTAAAATGGGAGATGACAATGTGAACCTCCCACCTGGTTTCCGGTTTTTCCCAACCGACGAAGAACTAGTCGTTCATTTCCTCTATCGTAAGGCAGCCCTCTTACCTTGCCATCCAGACGTCATCCCCGATCTCGATCTCTATCCATATGATCCATGGGAACTTGAAGGTTCAATAACAATCTCCCCTTCTCTTTCTTTTCAATTTTTTTTGTTTGGTTCTTTTTTGAATTTGTGAACTAGTAAGTGAAAATTTATTTTCATTTGAGGGCGTAGGTAGGGCATTGGCGGGCGGCAATCAATGGTATTTCTATAGTCGAAAGACATCAAACCGAGTTTCTGCTAATGGGTATTGGAAGGCAATGGGTGTTGATGAACCTGTCGTTACAAGTGCTAATAAGAAAGTGGGTATCAAGAAATATCAAGTGTTCTACATGGGCCAAGCTCCCGCAGGGATTAAAACCAATTGGATAATGCAAGAATATTGCCTCCCCGATAGTGGTTCTAGTAGTAGATCATCCAAAAAAAGAGGACACCCAAAAATTGTGAGTACTCCATTAACAGTTATTGACCCTTTTATTATTTTATCTCATTCATTCTTATTAGCTGATTTATCTATATAAAATAGAAACATAAGTGTTTTTTGTGTATATATATTTGTGTTTTTTGTGAATTTTTTTTCGGTAGGATTCCATTAGATGGGTTCTCTGTCGAGTCTTTGAAAGGAATGGCGGCTCTCAAGGGAGCTTGTGCGAGGGCGACGTTGATGGAGCAGAGCTTTCATGCTTAGATGAAGTTTTCTTGTCGTTAGACGATCTTGATGAAATAAGTTTGCCAAATTAGACAAAAAGAAATTTGAGATCTAAATGGTCTATTTGCGGTGCTTCTTTATCCAATTGTATAATTTCCATGTCGTTCCTTGTAAAACGTGTTGTAGCAAAATTTCATACAACTTTCAATGGGTGTTTATTTATTTTTTACTTTTTTCGAATCTCACAATCCCTACCCTTCTTATCTTTACTATTATAAAGGGAGAGGCAGCGTAGCCTGATTTCTTTGAAATTCTCAAATTGCCCTAATGTAAATCAAAATTTTGATTTAATATTTTACTTTAATTCCCAAACTACCCTTACTCACAGACAATCGCGATTGAACTCAGTGAGAGTTCAATCACATTTGTAGGTTAACACGTGTCCATGTGGTTAACTCCTTCTCCTCGTTCTCACGTGTATCGCACGTGCCACCGCTAGTAATAGATAATAAAACAAGAGAAAAACTATGAACAAGAACAATTGATCAGGTAATTGGATCAACTAAAAAATACCCTTTGAGCAATGGTACTTTGGTAATTATATGCCTGGTATTTTTATTGAGCAATGCTAGGTCACTTTCTTTACCATCCTTTTTCCTCTAGACAAGAAGAAATGAAAATAGTGGTGGACTCTATAAAAATATGTCATATTTTTTATTTTCTTGTCTAGAAATAAGAAAAGTTGATAGCAATTCAAGTGGACCTAGCATTGCTCATTTTTATAAATGACTATTATTCTTGTAATTCTTAAAATAACTCTGTCAAAGGCTTATTTTGGGTTGATCTGGTTATTGATCAACTGGAGTTTCTGTTCATGGTTAAACTCATAAATAAATGTGCCTATTCGAGGGCCCACACAAAATCAATTGTTTTGTTATCAAAAAAGGGTTGGATCATAGATTGTGAGAATATGCTTAAAATTCTATCTTTTTTTCTTGTAGATTTCTTGTGTTAGGATTCTTACATGCTTGGCTTATTGGGAGGATATGAGATCTTCACAGTAGTACGAGGAGATCGTTACAAACCAAAATTTTGGTTGTCGTGCACAAGTTTTTGAAATGCATTCCGGTGAATGTGTGCCGCTTTTGGAGAGAAAGCTGGCAATTTCATCACCAATTGCGGCTGGGAAAGATTCCAAGTCTATTGGGAAAGCAAGGATAAACGTCTGAAAAAGGGTGGAGCCCAAGCAGCACTCTTAGCTTGCTGTGCTTCGAGCATTCCTTCTTGGCTTTTAGCTTTTTCTGCTTTAATGATCTTTGGTGGTTGTCCTGTGTCACGAAGCTTAGGAACCATTTCTTATTATTTATTTATGGGTGCCTGCTTAGGCAAGCATTTCGTCATGTATGGTGTAAGTACTCACACTCGTACAAATATCACACGTGTACATTTACACACATACGAAGGTGAGTAGATGACCCACTTGCAAACATAATTCCAATGACCAAAATGCCCATAGGATTATCCATAAAGGAAGTCATTTATAGGATGAGCAATAGTCACCTCCTCGTGCGGAGGAGGGGACTATTCCTCCTGGCTCTCACAAACCCTTTGAACTATGGTTAAAAAATTAATCACCTCCTATGATTAATTTTTTTAAAAAATTAAAGGTAGATGTGTGAACCTTAGGGGTGACTGAATCTTAACCACAGTTAATGAGAGTAAAAAAGGGATTCGTGACCCCAAAAAGGGGGGACGAGACGGTAACTCACCTCCTCGGCCGAGGGGGTGACTATTTTCCTTATAGGATTATCCATAAAGGAAGTCATTTATAGGAATAAGTACCTTAAAAAATGAGTAAACATGCTTTCGAGTCTGTTCCCTCTCTCTACTTCTTATTTATGTGTCCATTATAAGAACAACGAGATCGAACCACAAAATGTTTATGCCTGAAATGCCCTCACTTAGGCCTCATCTGTGTGCTTGGAGGTTGATTTGGCTTGTGCCCTACGAATTTATACATTATTTGATAAAATGTTGACTTAGCAATCTCAGCAGATGACTGATAAGAAATAGTTTGTATAGACTGAAGAAAGGGTTACTATCTTTCAAAATGAGAATGGTAGAGGTTCTCTCTTCCTCCTTTCTCAACCGGACCAACAAATGCCCTAACTTATCCGGTCAGCCTTTTTAACGGGTTAAAACTAAGAAAGAGAGACTGTTTGAATATTGAAGTTTTAACCCGGCTGCAAAAACAACTTTACAAAAAAAGCACACCTGTTAGTCATGAGAAAGTGATGAAGAAAGAATTTGGGACTATCATTTCCGGCTAGAAACCAAATCCTCTACGGCAAATCCGGTTATCACCCATGATGTTGCCACATGTCCCTTTTGATAACCCTTAACTGTGGTTAATATTCACCCGTCCCTAGGGTTCACCCACCTATTCTTGGTTTTTTTTTTTGTTTAAAATATTAATTCTTTTTTTAATATTAAAAAAATTTTTTAGGATTTTTTAATATTAAAATTTTTTAAAAGGAATTAATATTTTTTTCTAAAAACCAAGGATGTGTGGGTTAACCCTAAGGTTGGGTGAATCTTAACCACAATGAAGGGGTGTCAAAAGGGACATGTGGCGACCTCAGGGGTGATAACCAAATTTGCCAAATCCAGTTATTACCGTAGAGGATTTGGTTTCTCTTCCTGCTAACACCAGACAATTGGTACCGATTGGATTTTACCACGGCACAATGTCAATGGGATGGCAGTGAAAAGTAGGCCCTACATTTAGTAATGGTTTGTGGCGGAAGCCACTTCAAATTACCATCATGTCAGGATCTAATGGTGATTTTTTTTTTATCATACAGTCAATATAGATATTGATGAGGAAACCGCTCGTTCAGCAAGAGAATGATCTTGATCCAGATGCCCTTGATTATTGGCCCTTTTTTTTTTTGGTTATTTATTTATCAACCCATATATATATATATATATATATATATATATATATATATATATATATAGGGAAATGCTAATGACCACTCAATGTGTGAAATTGTTAACTATATATATATATAGGTTAAACACAACACACTCTCACACAGATCAAACGTGCCCACACACACATGAATTAACGATAGGTTGAGCCCAACTTATCTCAATAAAAGGGCCTGACTAGCCTTATGTGGTCTCAAGGCTAGGAATTGGGATGAGGCTAAATTAACAAAACAGATAAAGATGGAAAACATACACCATAGGGTTCAGCATATATAGAACACACATCAGGTGCATGATATATTGTAAAACCCTAGAAATGAGATGAAAATCGTGGGATCCATCATTTACATATTGTTACTAGTTAGGTTTAAAGTAAATGAGTGTTCCCACCTTAGGGCTTGACTCAGGACATGGGTTACCAAGTTCGCTACATGCTATAGCAAACTGTGAACCGGGCAATCCCGAACTAGTTCGTGGTTCGGTTCGAATTGGTTCGTGAAATGGAGCGAACCACATAATGGTTTCAAAACATCTTAGTTTGTCAAATTTTTCATTCAAATCCACTGATTTTTTTTTTAAGTTCGGCAAATTTGGACTTTGAGTTCACAAACCTTTCATAAAAAGACTTTTTATTTTTCAAATAAGTATTTGTAATATATTGTTTACATGCTTAAAAGATATATATTTTTATAATATAATATAAAATATATATTTTGTTTTACATGCTAAAGCAGCGAACCAAGCTAGTGAACCAAATTAAAAAACTTAAGCGAATCAAAAAATAAATTATCTCATCCTACCCCTAGCAACTGTACATCAGAATTTACTCTTCCTATTGCAACTGTTTATTCTATCATAACCAAGTTTATCTCACGATTAAATGGACGACTTTGTGATTGGTGGATTAACCTTGGTGAATATCGACAAATTCAATTAATGCAATCCGTAACGTTAGATCCCTTCATGACATCCCTTCACTAGAGTTCACTCTAGAGTGGCGAACTGTGAACCACAAACCCGAATTCAAACAGAGCGAACCTATGAACCAGGTAACATGCATTGCTCAAGACCACCCTCGTGAGAGGGGTGCACTGTACATCTCACCAACAAAAGGGTAGTTTAGTTCATTTGAGATATGGGCTCTTATAATAATATTATTCTTTGCTTAAGTAGCTCGTAACCACTGAGCCTTCTAATCATCTTTCCCATACTAACTAGAAAAAGAATAGCCCGGGGAGGGAGTCTAATTATATACATGCATGAAAGGTGTATGAGGGACATGTGTGTGTATATATATATATATATATATATATCATGAAAGGTGTATGAGGGACATGTGTATATATATATATATTGAAAAATCTTAATTCGGCAAACCTCAATTCAATGTTTGAGTTGAGAATCTACAAGTTCGAGGGGTTGGTTAGGTTTCCCTAATAGTCTGTCTACCCTTTTTAATGTTTTTAAATTAAGTTATTTAACGGAAGGGAAGATGATAATCAAGTGCGGAATAAGGAAAACCAAGCAAACCACAACACAAGGATTTTTACGTGGAAATCCTTTCGGGAAAAACCACGGGACCTAGTCCAGCCATGAGAATCCACTAAGACAAAATAAACAAGAACTTACAAGACTCGAACTTGACTCCTTCGGACTCGACACCACGATCCTTCAGTTCTTAGTCCTCCACGCCTCGAAAAGTCACCACGTACTCTCAAGTCCCGTGATCAATCGCAGCCGCTTGTACTTCTCTTTGTGTCTCTAAAACAGTCCACGATCTTCCGATCGATCTTCGTCAATGACGGCTTCGGAATCCACCGACCAAATCACTCTACCACGATCCTTCTCGGATCGATCTCCTTTGGAAAGGCTCCGGAATACTCCGGCCAAAGTGTTCTATCCAGAACGGGTTGATGGTTTGATATAAATCAATACCTAGATGGACTCCATCAAAGGGCAAGTCCAAACAAGCAAGAATAGAACTTTAGGCTTGCAAACTCTAGGTTTAATACATTAACAAAGGGGAGGAGAACACTAAGTTTTCTAGAGTATTTATGAACTCTAGAAGGAATTAAAAACCCTCTCAATACTTTCCCAAAGTTGCACTTCACGAAGTGGAAGGGTTCTATATAAATAGGGAATCAAAAACCAAGTTTTAGAAGGTGTTAAAGTTGCTAAAAACTCAAAAAAGCATGAAAACCGATTTTGGTAAGAAATCCATATCAGGGTCGACCTATGGGGCACATTCGGTCGACCAGATGGTGCCTTTCGGTCGACCGGATGGTCCTCAGGCTCGACCCTCACTTTTCCAACTCTCTGTCTGATTTTACCATACAAATTTTTCCATACCCAGGAATGGTCAGGGTCGACCCTGAGGTGCCAACCCAAATTTCAAACTTCATTTTTGGGTCCTGCACCTTTCACAAAAGTTGTAGCCCTTTTCGATGCGATCGTTTTGACATATTATGGAGCAACATCTGAGCTACGGTTTGTGAGATACGCTCGAAACAAGCAACCTTGGTTTTTTGAAAAATTTCAGATTTTAAAACAAGTTTTGCACTGTTTATCTCATCACCGAGGGTCCGTATGGTTAGACTAAGTCACTTACCACCTAAGGCATCATGTTAGGATAATTCTAAGTCAAATCCCACTTATGCTAGTATGGTATCTAGGTCACTTACCATCCTATGAAGGAAATGATCAACCCGAGTCTTCAACGGTCTTCAACTTCACTTGTTCGCGAATGCTTGACGACAACGACACAAGATACACACCTAGACACCTAGACTCATTTGTTTTGACACCGGAATATGCCAATACAAAAACATGGACTTTACATATATCATGAAAGGTGTATGAGGGACATGTGTATATATATATATATATATATATATAGAGAGAGAGAGAGAGAGAGAGAGTAATCTTTCAACTCACTTTGAATTTTGGAAGTAGATGTGTATATTTTGCCCTCTTTGGCATTGTAATTGTGACCAAAGCCAACAATAGAAAGATATGGTTCCGTTAAGAGGACTTTGCTTGAGACGACGAACTCAAATTGCAAGCCGTTATGATTGCACGAGAAATGCCCC
This sequence comes from Tetracentron sinense, assembly GCA_015143295.1. Classification (NCBI taxonomy): domain Eukaryota; kingdom Viridiplantae; phylum Streptophyta; class Magnoliopsida; order Trochodendrales; family Trochodendraceae; genus Tetracentron; species Tetracentron sinense. Next base: position 18,459,838 of record CM026556.1, on the reverse strand, counting down.
TTTGGCCTATCTCAACTTGTTCATAAAGCTTAGTGTATGATATCGACACCAAAAGGAAGGCACTGAAATGAATCCAACCCTCTTTTACTTACTTACTCATCTAGGGATGGTGATTATGATATGGCTTAAAGGGAGAAACTAACAAGACTGAGTGTTGGGCCAATGTTAATCCATGCAACCACTTGTAGGTCAAGCAGGGCCTACCAGAGTCAACACCACTTATAGTTAAAGTAATGAACTCTATGGATTAACAGATCAAATGGTTCTTTAAGACAGATAAGTAGTACTAATTGGAAATGCCACTTGTAGCACAAGTGACTATGCAAGAAGTGAAAGGTTGGACCCCCTAACACACTTTCCACTCTTAGCCGTAACCTCGTTTGAGAATTTTGGGCCAATCTTATCGTTCTTTTTCTGCGCTAACGACAACAATTTATGCTGATTTGGCATTATGAAATGCCCCAATAAGTTGGAAATCTAGAGAGAGAAGAATGGTCTTCTTAATCACTTTCACATTTTTCGACACAACTTTCGGAAAAGTAAATAATCGCGAAAGATAATGAATCAAATTATTGTTGACTTTGTGGCTCAAAAGGAAGGGGCGTTCGAACGCCCCTTTAGATCGTTCGAACGCCCATAGCGGGAATCACGCACTAAGTGTGGATTTGGCATGTTACATGATTTGGAAACACCTAATTCGAGTGAAGACTTTCTAATTGTCTAGGATTTCAGGTTTAGGCTTATAAATAGTTGTTTATAGGTCTTGAGTTTTATGAGAATAGAATCATGAGAGTGTGAATATTAGGGCTCTTGGGAAGAGCCCTAGTTGTTCTCATGGGAGTGGGAGATAATAGAAACGGTTTAAGCATACTAGGGCTTGGGAAATGTTAAAGGGAGGATAGATAGGGATTGTTCTTAGGGTTTATTGAGAAGGTGACTTGAGTGGGTTGTACAAGAGGCTCTGGGCTTGGGTTGAGATTTAATCTCAGAGGAGAGCAATATTGTATTGAGTTTCTCAAGGTTTCTTTGAATAAAGAAAAAGCAATCGAATCTTGACCCATAGACATAAGCAGGTTATTGTCGAACGCCACGTATATCTCTTGTGTTTTCTCTCTTATGTGTGCCTGTCTATCTTTTCCGCTGGTGTTCTATTATTCTCAACACACTTGTAGGTCAAGCAGGGCCTACCAGAGTCAACACCACTTAGAGATAAAGTAATGAACTCTATGGATTAACAGATCAAAGATTCTTTAAGACAGATAATTAGTACTTATTGGAAATACCACTTGCAGCACAAGTGACTATATAAGCAAAAAGTGAAAGGTTGGACCCCCTAACACACTATCCACTCTTAGCCGTAACCTCGTTTGAGAATTTTGAGCCAATCTTATCGTTCCTTTTCTGCTTTGACGACGAGAATTTATTCTGATTTGGCACTATGAAATGCCCCCAATGAGTTGGAAATCTAGAGAGAGAAGAATGATCTTAATCACTTTCGCATTTTTCGACACAACTCGGAAAAGTAAATAATCACGAAAGATAATGATTCAAATTACAAATATTTGAGTCTTTGAATGAAAATAGTACAACTCATAATAATGCACTTGAATCTTCGTGGGTGCACTCGTCTGATTAACAGTCAACTTTTGATGAAGATGAAGGCCAAACGCATGTTTTTTTGATCTTAAGTAGATTTATGTGTGGTGTCGTGCTTTGTGCTTTATCGGCTAGGAAGATCTTTGGTTCTCTCTAGGAGAAAGATTGGCTTTTTTTTCTCTACTTTTCATCCCCAGAGAGATTTTGAAGTTGTTTTTATTCCTGGAAGAAGACTTTCTTAGCTCTGTTTCTTTCGAGAAGTCCGGAATCTATGTGTAGCTTTGATTTGTTTGGATTTTAATATTTGTGTTGATTGATCGATGCCTTTTAATGGCTTTGGGGTCCTGTATTTAGAGACCCATTTGAATAATATTTTGACTTCTTTTATATAAGATCTTGTGGGTCTTATCCCATTGGATTGGCTTTGAGTTCCCATGGTGTGGGGCCCACTATCCATGCTTCTTGTGTCTATGGGCCGACCTGCATCCATTGGTGTATAGGCCCTCTTATGGATCGACTTATTGTTTTTGGGTATATGTCCTGTGACGTAGACTAAATCACTTCGATATGTTTGGGTTGTGGGGCTTTATCCTCTGAAGTTTAATCCCATGTTGTAAGAGACATTCAACAACAACCAAAAAAAAAAAAATGTTGTAGGAGGTCCATTTCCTACCATTGGGTCCAATTCGAATGTGTAAGGCCTCATTTATGAGCTTGAGTGTAATTTTGGGCAAGGGTTTTAAAGACCCTTTTACAAGTTCAAAGTTGTGTTTGGACCTTGTGAACTCATAAATCTTTGCCACTCTAAACACAGAATAATCCCAACAAAGAATACTCTTGAAAAACCAGTATTCACCCGGAAAAGTGTAAAGGTTTGATCTTCACCCAGAAAAAGATCGTGTGATTAGTGAATTGTGGTAAATCCTCAAGTGGGTTACTTGAGGCGGGGACATAAGCGGGAAGGTCGAACCTCAAAAACATATTCTGTGTTTGCTCTTTTTCTCCTTTATCTTTATTTTACTATTGCATTAATTTTAAAATTGCTAGATTCTATTCTCTTATAATTAGATTAATTTAATTTCCCAAAAATGGATTAGAAAGAAATTTAAATTTGCCAAGACCCTATTCACCCCTGCCCCCCCCCCCCCCCCCCCCTCCCTCCCTCCCTCCCTCCCTAGAGTTCAATACTTGGGCAACAGTATCCTTGATGCTTTAGGTGCAAGTACTTTTAGATCTTGGATTGGTGTTGGTACTCGTAACCTGTATGAAGACTTAATCATGCATACTTGTAAGATTTGTGAGCTTATGAAACTTATGATCTTGTGAGATATCTTGTGAGTTTGTAAGATTTATGAACTTGTGAACATATCATAGATGATAAACATCCGGTTAAATTACACCCTAGATTACAAATCTAGTGTCATCGGGGATCCATTATAACGTCTGATACCACTATGATAGATAACCTACGCAACAAGACCGTAATTCAAGGTTTGTTTACCCGAAAATAAATTACACATACATCATAAATCATGTTTATCGACCCTTAGTTATCAAATAGAATCATATAACCCAATAACATGTTCATAAATTTCCTAAGTATATAAACAACATGTTTATGATTTATTAATCATTTATAGAACACATGGATAACACATTCGTAATTTGTAAAGCATGTAAATACATTACTCATAAGTTAAAGGGCATCTAATTTAGCCTTTTTTATTCACCAATTCATCATACGTAATTATTTATGTGACGACCCGAATATTTTTAAAATAAAAATATTAAATATATTCAACAGATGATTGAATATTTGGTAATTTCCTATTACTATTTAAGCATGTGATTTATTAAAGGTAAATATTGCGAATAGTATAAGAGTATATACTATGTATTAAACTCAATATTAATACATGTATATAATAAAGAGGAGACAATGGCTAAGATCATGACATGTGGCAAGTGCCACATGTCAACACTACAAGTGGAATGTCCAAGATTAGCCAAGGTTAGGGTCAATTAACTATGTAGAGTTAATCAAATGATTAAAAGAATCATGATGGATGTAATGGACGAACAAGATTCAATCATGAGAATCAAGTGCCACATTACACCTTCATTTATGATGTTCATGAACCAAAAGAAAGGAGGAAGACCAAAAGTCTCTTACATGAAGAATGCTCCACGCCCACCTATGTTAACTAGGGTTAACACCCCACAATGGTTAGTTAAGTCATGAATAAAGCTTGGTTAGTTGAGTTATGTTCACACTAGCTAATTAGGATATCCATGAAAATAATTATGGAATTCATGAATCTTATCCATGAATTTCATCAATTAATACATGAACTATGGTTAATGTATGAATCTAATTTAAAGTGTGTTACATGAAAATAGATAAGGGAAAAGAACCAAATCTCATACCAAGACCAAGGTCACGCCCACTTTAGTTAACCTAAGGTACAAACCCAAATTAAGGTATGGCTTAGTTGAAGGGGATGAATCATGAGCTTAGGGACTTAACCCTTGGTCATGTATTTAATTAAGGAGCATGTATCTTATTTTTATTAACCAAAGTTAGAGAAGTAACCTTAGGGGTTAACCATGAATCTAAATTAATGGGATTCATAGAATTTAAGTAATACATGAACCGTGATAAATATGGGGAATATACCACACGTCCAACCATGATTAGACCATGAGTTAAAAAGGTTTACCTTAGTTAAATAATTTCTAGAATAAATTAGTAGATAAGAGATACATGTATTATGATGGTTAACCATGGGTTAAAAAGAGAATCATAGTTAAGTGATTCAAGTATCTTAGGTTAGGTGAACCTAATCTAGGATGCACCCAAATTTAAGTGATTCATGAATTTATTATATTCATGAACTATGATTAATGAAAGGGGAGTGTACAATACTAATGAGAGGCAAGACCCTTTGCCTATATATACCCACACGCCCACCCCTTGATGCTCATGACTTGAATTGGCACCCAAGCCATGAGGAAATAGAGAAAGAGGAAAGAAAGAAGAAAGAAAGAAGGGAAAAAGGAAGAAAGAAAGAAGATCGTGCCGGTCAAACCAACTTCGGATTCGGAACCAACGTCGGATTTAGAAAATAATAAGTAATATTTGATGATATTATTCTAAATGATATTTTAGAATGAAGATTAGTAAAGGAAAGTATTTTCAAAATAAGGTGAAATATGTAAGTAATATTCGGTGATATTATTCTAAACGACAAGTTAGAATGAATGTTATAAGTAAGTACGGTAATGTATCTTCTACAACATTCTGAAAAATAGTATAATAATATTATATTGAAATGATGGAAAAAAGTATAATAATACTATATTAAAATGCTGAAAAATAGTATAATAATGCTATGTTAAAAATTCTGGAAAATAGTATAGTAGTATTATATTGAAATGCTGGAAAATAGTATAATAATACTATGTTAAAATGCTGAAAAATAGTAAGATGATGCTATGTTAATGTGCTAAAGATATAGAGTGATGATACTATAATAGTGTACTATATTTTAAGCATATATTACATTTTAAAAATATGATAAGGAAATGGATGTAATTAAAGTAAAGAAAATGATTATTTTAAATTATAAAATTATAGTTATAAGATAGCTATAATAAAGATAATTAGAATTAAAATTATATAATCGTAATGTTACGACATGTATGAAAATATTATCTTATAATGTCTAAATGAGAAGACAAGGAAAAGATTAATAATGTTTATCTTTAAAAGGCCTCAAGATAATAGTATGAAATAGGAAGACCGTTTGACAAACAAAAACTCAGGTTGAGTCAATGAAAACTCAATGAGGGATTGAGCCTAAAGAGGTGTACCTATTAGCGATTATCTAGAGAGGTAGGAATAAGAATGAAAAGATAAAGGAAAGATAAAAAAATGCTTATCTTAAAAAGGCCTCAAGAAAGACTGTTTGGCAAATAAAAACTCAGGATGGGTCAATAAAAACTTAATGAGGGATTGAGCCTAAAAAGGTGTACCTATCGGTGATTATCTAGAGAGGTGGAAATAAGATAAGAATGAAAATATAAAGGAAAGATAAAAGAATGCTTATCTTAAAAAGGCCTCAATATAATAGTGTGGAATAGGATGACCGTTTGGCAAACAAAAACTCAGAATGGGTCAATGAAAACTCAATGACGGATTGAGCCTAAAGAGGTGTACCTATTGGCGATTATCTAGAGAGGTAGGAATAAGATAAGAATGAAAAAATAAGGGAATGATAAAAGAATGTTTATCTTAAAAAGGCCTCAAGACAATAGTGTGGAATAGGAAGACCGTTTGACAAATAAAAACTCAGCATGGGTCAATGAAAACTCATTGAGAGATTGAACCTAAAGAGGTGTACCCATTGACAATTATCTAGAGAGGTAGGAATAAGATAAGAATGAAAAAATAAAGGAAAGTTAAAAAAATGTTTATCTTAAAAGGTCTCAAGATAATATTGTAGAATAGGAAGGCCGTTCGACAAACAAAAACTCAGGATGGGTCAATGAAAACTCAATGAGGGATTGAGCCTAAAGAGGCATACCTATCGGTAATTATCTTGGAAGACAAGATTAAGATAAACTGGATCCAAGTAAAAGATGTTTAAAAGAAATGACGAAAGAAATATTAAAAAAGTTTTAATAATATATTCTTCTCAAAAATTATTATTAAATGCTAATTATGTTTATTCTAATTTATCATCTAGCATAATGTTGTTAAATATTCTTATTGGGCTTCATAGCTCACTGACATTTTACGTCACTAGATGAACAATGAAGGAACGAATGAAGTGATGTTCGAAGAAGGTCGAAGTCGCTTTAATTATGCTTTTTATGTTTTGTTATTTCTATTTGATGTAATTAAATTTGGTTATGTAAACCTTAAGTTTATTATGGACATAACATGATGGCTATTATAAATGGAAAAAAAAGAGGGGTTTAAAAAGTTTAAATTCCCTTGATATTATATGCTTCCGCAAATTATGAGAAAAGAGGATCTCACGGTTGGATTTACACTTAAATTTCATTAGTGAAATGTTAAGTTTAAGTCGGGTCGTGACAGTTGGTATCAAAGCGAGCAATTCCCATCATAACATGTCCCTAGGTATAAAATTTAGTTTTATACATAGATATACAAAAACAAAAATCTAGTTATATACATAGATACATAGTATAGACTTGGGAAAATGTGCATTGATTAGATGATATGACTAGTCGAGATGATTATTGTGAGCACGAAATTTTCGAACTCATGAGATAGTGTACTCTCTCGAGTGTGAAAGTGTTTAGAGTCGCCACCTATTCATTCAGAAGGGATAAGTCCCCAAGAGTTGGATAAGGTCTTGATCTGCGATTGAGATCAGGGTAAGAAGTTCGGTTAAGTCTGGGGAAGGTGTTATGGACCCCGAAGCTTCCATTTTATAATGGTTCCTTACTCCCTAGATGTAAGCCAATTAAAGTCAAAGTTTGTTAAAATGGATGAGTGTTTAAGATAGTACTAATCCAAGAAAGAAGAAGCTAACTAGGGTCGAACCCGGGTTGGGTTGCCTACATACTCACAAGGGTGAGATCAGACCGAGTGTAGTTCTGGCACGTGAGCTTATGCTGAGGCTAGGGTGTGTGTGTGTGTACCAAGGGTGGCTAACTGGGCTAGTCCGGTATACTAGGGTTTGGTTGACCGAGGTAGGTCAAGTGCATGGTTCAAGCCCGGTAGGCTTAGAGTTACTCCAGTAGACTAAGGTTTGGGCTTGGTAAGCCAAAAAGAGGAGCCCGGTAAGCAAAGGCAGAGCTTGACCACGGTTAGGGTTGCTAACCGGGATTAGGTCAAACTAACCATGGTTAGGGTTGTTAATCATAGTAAAAGAAAGTATGGTCAAGCCCGGTAGGCTTAGATTGGACCTGATTGACTTGGTTCAGGCTCGGTAGGCCTAGAGCGGGCCCAGAGGCCAAAGGTAAAGCCCGGAGGCTAGGGTTTAGGCTTGGTAGGCCTAGATTGGGCCCGGAGGCCAAGATTGAGCTCAGAGGCAAGGATTAGGCCTGGTAGCCCAAAGGGTGAGTCCGGTAGGCTGGATTTTAGGCTCGGTAGGTCAAAATCGGATTTAACCGAGGTTAGGGTTACTAATCGGGGTTAAGGATTGGTCTAACCATGGTTAGGGTTGCTAACCAGGGTTATAAAAGGCCAAGATCAGTGTTATGATCCATTTAAGATTTTCAGGGATTTTTTTAGATTTTACCAAGATTAAATGGGCTTATAACCATGGTCAAAGAAAGAATTAACCATGGTTAAGCTCATTTTACCATGGTTAGGAATGCAGTTGAGTCCGGTTATGATCATCTTCTGAAATTTCTGATTTTTTTCGATTTGTAGGGAATTTCTAAGGTTTTTTCTTTTTGGTTAGATCAGCTAAGCATAGTTAAAAACTAACCGGGGTTGGATTAACCCTTGGTTAAGGCTGGGGATGGTCTGAAATGGGCCCAAGGGGCTAGGCAGGGCCTAGAGTGGCCTCCTACCAGGCCTGGGCCCTATGCAAAGCCCAAAAAATCAGAAAAATAGAACTGGCGAGGTTCTACCGCCACTTTTAGCTTCCAATTAATCCTGGTTTGCTAATCTGTAACTGGGGTTAGGGATTAACCAAAGGGTTAAGGACCCACAGGTTTTTAAGAGGGGAGTCCTAAGATGGTTTTGGGTCTTTGGTGGGCCCAGGAAAGGGTCTGTAATGGGCCTGAGCTAAGCCCAAAATCACTGCACATAAAATGATAGAATGACGGTAGAGTTTCTACCTCAATTCTTAACAGTTTTAAGTTTTTCGAATTTTAACCATGGTTAAGGCACTGCTATGAACCTAGAAGGATCTGGTTAGGCTCAGGATGACTCTGGGGATCTAGCCCAGTCCCTGAAAATGGACCAGGGCCTACCTACATGGGTCTAAGCAAGCTGCAACATGAAATGCCAGGAATGGCGATATTAAGTTTACTATAAGGGTTCTAGGGGTTCTCTCATGGAATGAGGGACCCCCAGAAGGTATGAGGTTGGCTTGAGGCTTTAGGGAGGTGGCTATACCCGTGAGTGGCTCCCCACACCTATGGAGAAGGAGGGGGAGACCCCTGTCTTGGGTTTTGAGCAACAAAACAAACAACAAGAACTAAATCAAGTCCCCTGGAAGTGACCAGGGTCTCACAAAAAATGAAAACAAGATAGAAAAGGAGTAGGGGATGCCCTACCCTACTACTCTATTCCTGCCGAGGAGATGGAGGCTGCTGACGGTGGTGGTGCAGCATAGAGGTAGGGGGAGCTGAGGGTGGTTCAGAGCAATCCTAAGAGTAGTGGAGGGTGTTGACAGGTGTAGGGAGAGGGCTTAGGCCTTTGAGAATTGCTCAGGGATTCAGAACAGGGGTTTTTTCTTGCAGATGGTCCTCAGGCTGTGGGGAGGTTGCCATTTATAGGGAGAGCTCTAAGGGACACTATGGAGATTTAAGGGAAGGCTTGGAAGCTGTATTGACCTCCCAGAGGTCGAGTGAGGAGGTTGAGGTGATGTTGGAGTGTGTAAGGGGACGAGTGCAGGCGGCAAACTGAAGTTTAGGTAATGGCGGTAGATGATCTACCGCCATTGCCATGCCGAACATAAAATGAATGGTGGTAGATCATCCACCGCCAATTATGGATTTGTTTAAATTGGGCCTGCCTCATGCACACCCATGGCAAGGGGGGTTGGTTTTCGGTTTTTTGGGCCCCCTGGGCCCAAACCAAGGGTTTAGGCCATAAGGGCCTTGTACTTAGGGTTATAGCCCTAAGGGCTCTAGGGATAGGCTAGGGCTAAGGTTTAGGGTAGGTTTTGTCCTATGGTTACCTAAATTTTAACTAGGGTTAGGTCCTAGGGTTTCACTAGGGTTAATTCCTAGGTTTTAACTAGGGTTTACCTAGGGTTAGGGTTTGGTTCTAGGGTTATATCCTAAGGGTTGAGGGGGACTCAGTTGGAGATAACCATGGTTAAAAGACCTGAACCATGATGAGGCAGGGGTGTAAAAAATTGGGTGCTTACAGCTACTTCTCCTTATCGGAGAATGCCAAGGTTGGCAATTCGAACGGCAAGGACTGGAATCATCCTATTTTTACATCGATATTGGATTTTGGGTATGCAGTATGAATTACATGTATGCATGCAGTGCAAATGGTGAGTGCAATGAAGTTGTATGGACACTGCTGGGGAAATAGTGAGTAGTTCAACCTACTCACTGAGGATTAATGGATGCAAGAATGGCACAACCCGGGGCATTAGCCAAAAAGAGGGTGTCATCCGAGGACGGCCATCAAGGTCGAGTGAAATGGTGCCTCCCGAAGGGGTTTGACCAAATCGATCGAAGGACACACAGGGTGTCAAGAACACACGAGATGTTGAAAGGGGAGACCTGCAGGAGGTAATGCTGTGGTATGACTAGATTGTCATGAAGCATACAGGATGTCGAGGACACACAAGGGTGTCAAAGGTGGATATGCGGGAGGTAATCCTGCGGTATGACGAGATTGTCAAGGAGCACACAAGATGTCGGAGACACACGAGGGTGTCAAAGAGGGAAATACATGAGGTAATGTTGCAGTATAACAAGATTGTCAAGGAGCACACAGGATGTCGAGGACACACAGGGGTATCAAAGGGGGATATACAGGAGGTAATACTGCGGTATAACAAGATTGTTAAAGATCATACAGGATGTCGAGGACATACGAGGGCGTCAAAGTGGGACATGCAGGAAGTAATGCTGTGGTATGACGAGATTGTCAAAGAGCACACAGGATGTCGAGGACACACGGGGGTGTCGAAGGGGGGACATGCGGGAGGTAATGCTACGGTATGTCGGGATTTTCAAGGAGCATACATGATGTCGAGGACACTTAGGAGTGCCAAATAGGTTACGGCATGTCCAAAAGGCACTAGCCAGGTTGATATTGAGATGGCCCGAGGGCGCTGGATTTTGATTGATGCTGAGGGATTTGGTCATGCAGGGTGTGACACTATACAGAGTGATGTCATGTAGGGGATACAGGCGAGGATGCTTCCCCATGACTCTGTTGATTGTGACTTACATGGATGCATGGTGTTGGCTTCTTTTGCCTTACCGGGGCTGCTTAGTGTTGGTTGGTACAAGTAGGTCTGGATACCGGAAGCTCTATTTTGAAATTTTTTTTAGAAAAGTGTTGGATTTTTGCAAATTTTTTTGATTTTGACGGAAAGAAAGCTTAGCTTAGCTTTTTAGATTTGCCAGGGAATTGCCTTCGTCAAGGCTTGGGGATTTTGTAATCTTTCTTTAACTCTCGGAGAGTGGAGTATAACCTAGAGGAGGTTATATCACCGCTGGAGATGTTTGTAGGTAGACCTGTTTGTCTTGCCACTGCTAGAGATTGGACTCTGGTTGGTAGGCATTGCTGGGGAGCAACTGAGGCTTCTACTGAGGATCTGCTGGGCAATATGATGCTATTGTAGACAACTGTCGGGGATGAGCGGCTCTCTACCGGAGGCTGTTAACTGTCCACTTGGAGAATTGTGGCCTTTGCTAATGACTACTGCCCAGGAATCTGTTCTCAATGCCATCTACTAGCGACTTGTGGGGGGTTGTCAGGAGTTCGACGAGACTACTTACTGCCATATTTTATTGCCAAAATTCTCTTCAGCTGTTCTCCTATTTTTTACTCTTGGAATAACCAACTCATGAGATTCACATTATTTTTGCGTGATGAGGCAATTGCTGGTTTTTCTCATACCTGTGAAGCTGGTTGATTTTTGTCCCTTTTTTGCTCCTAGTCGCAAGACTAGGTTGGGGTCGCGTGATTTTTGCGCAGTGAGGCTGTTGCCAATTTTCACTCATGCCCGTGTTTGCTGGGAAAAAATAGATCTTCTCCCTTCATTGTTCTGAATGGTGCTCTGTTGCCGATTTCTATTCTGCCAAGGATGTAGATGTAATACTGCATTTGTACTCGTAGTTTCTAGGGCATCTAGAAGGACTTAGAGTAGGACGAAATGTAGGCTAAGGGACCGAAGTTTGGGACACCCTGGGATTTCTCTTGTTGTAGTTGATTTGCACTCCCTTAGAGATTTGTCTTGTGATAATTGATTTTCACTCTTGAGAGCTCTCCTATTGAATATTTATATTTTGGGATCCCTGGTGGGGGTTTTTTTTTTACTCCGCTAGGGAATTTGAGAGAATTTGTCTCTGCTGGAGAGGGAGAGGTTGTCTCTGCTATGGAGAGAGAGATTGTCCCTGCTTAGGGAAGAGTCCGGAGAGGTTTGTCTCTGCGGGGAGTTTCTGGCTTTTGAAAATGTTTCGACTTCTATTTTGGGTTTTCCTTTGATGGAAACTTTGTATCCTTGAGAGTCGACTCGTCTGGGGACGTTTGAGTGGATTTTTGGTTTGCCTGGCCTTTGTGGGGAGAGGTTCTTAAAGAGGCTTTGGTTCCACTTGGGATAGTTTGACTTTGCGCGGGGAAGTGGGGGGGGATATGATTCCCTTTTGTGACCACACCTGATTTTTCAGGTTGCCTACGTACCCTTTGTTGGATCAGGTTAATACGTAGTTCAGGCATATACCACAGGTTGCCAATGGAGGGTGTTCCTGAAAATGTTTCATGAAAGAAGGGCTGATAGGCTCGAGGGGCTAACTAGCAGATTTCATTGATTTGTAAAATGGGTTTACATTTACTGGGGATAAGGAGTGTGCCAAAGATAGCCTCCTGTCATTTACCGGAGAAACTACAAGTGCAAAGCGCCTATCTGATCTAAACCCTAAGCGTAGTATCGATTAACTTTGTCCATGTTGATAGGTCTGGGAGGTCTTCGTCATCCATACGTCAGAGTCGAAGGGCACTACCTGATAACTTCTCTCTGACGATGTATGGGCCTTTGTAATTAGGAGTGAACTTGCCCCTTGGGTCAGGGTGGTTTGGCAACACTTTTCAGAGAACCAGGTCACCGATCTCAATGCTTCGCAACTTGACTTTCTTGTTGAACGCCCTAGCCATGCGCCTCTGATAGGCTTGAGAGTGGTTGATGGCTTTCAGTCGCCGCTCTTCGATTAAATTCAGCTACTCATACTAGGTCTGCGCCTATTCTGCCTCTGAGAGTTCTGCTTCCATTAGCATCTGGAGTGATGGAACTTGTACTTTGATGGGGAGGACTGCTTCTATACCATAGGCCAGAGAGAATGGTGTTGCCCCAGTTGAAGTCCGGATGGATGTTCTGTAGGCTATGAGTGTGTATGGCAGCCTCTCATGTCAGGCAGAGTAGTTGGTTGTCATCTTCTCTATGATTTTCTTCATGTTCTTGTTGGCAGCTTCTACTGCACCATTGTTTTGTGGCCTGTATGGTGTAGAGTTATGATGCTGAATTTTGAACTTCTGGCAGAGATCAGTCATCCATTTGTTGCAGAAGTTAAGAGTATTGTCTGTTACAATCTCATATGGGACTCCATACCAGCAGATGATATCCCTTTTCAGAAATGGGTGAACCACAGAAGCTGTGACGTTGGCATAAGAGGTTGATCCTCCTGCTGAATCTTAATTGGCCAGAGCATGAGGCCTGCGAGGATCTGAACCATGGATGCAAGAGTAGCTAGTGTGTTAGCGAACCTGTTATAGTTTCTAGACCTGTAACTGAAGCTGATTCTTCTGAACTGCATGATTAGCATATTGAGGTAGGCCAAATACGGGACTAGCCTTGCTTCTCGGATGGCGCAAGATTCATTTGCTTGATAGATTACCAAAGATGAGTCACCGTAGACGTCTACCTCTTTGATCCCGATGCTCAATGCTTCTTTTTAGTCCGGTCATGCATGCCTCGTACTCTGCTTCGTTGCTAGAGCATCTGAATCGCAGCTTGACTAAGATGGGGAGGTGTGCTCTCTTTTGAGAGATCAAGACTGCTCCTGCCCTATGCCCATGACTGTTAGCGGCTTTTTCAAGGTATAATTCCCAACTGAGGTATTCTTGTTCTTCTATTTCGGCATACAGGATAACTTCGTCTGGAAACTGATCATGTACTGAAACATAGTCTTGTGTTGGACTGTGGGCAAGGTGATCTGCAATCGCCTCCTTGATTGACTTCTGATTCATGTACGTGATGTCGAATTCAAATAACATCATGAGCCATCGGGCTGTCCTCTCAATGGTGGCTGGCTTTTCCAGTAAGTACTTGAGTGGGTCCATCTGGGAGATCAGAATTACCAGGTAGGAAAGCAGATAGTACCGAAGACGCTGAGTAACCTAGACCAGTGCCAGACAAGTTTTCTCAAGCAGGTTGCACCTCTCTTCATACTCTAACAGGCGCTTACTGATGTAGTAGATGGCCTGCTCTGTTCTGCCTATCTCTTCATGTTGTGGCAGGACGTACCCCATGAAAGTCTTTTGTACTAAAATATAGAGTAGCAGTGGTCATCCCGGTGTAGGAGGCACAAGTACTGGAGGATTGAGGAGATACTGTTTTATGCTATTGAAGGCTTCCTGACACTCAGCTGTCCAGACTATAGGTACATTCTTCCAGAGAATCTGAAGATTGGCTTGCATATCGGGGTGATTTGAGATTTGCATTGGCTGATGTACTGAATTCTGTCCAGGCACCCGTGGATTTCCTTTTCAATTTGGGGAGTTAGCATTTCGATGATAGCCTTAGCTTTGGTTGGATCGATCTCGATGCCTCTTTTGCTGACTATAAAGCCGATGAGCTTTCCTAATGAGGCTCCGAAATGGTGTACTGACGGACCTAAATCGGACTTATGGTCACAAAGTTATGGCCGAAATACCAAAACTGTATCGATTCTTTTAATCGAATACAAATCCAAAAATCCATGAATCAATTCAAAACAAAATAAGCTTTAATCTCCGAGAATGCTTAAGCAAGGGTGTCAAACACCATAGGATTTTTTAAATAACAATTAACAAATAAAATCCCATCATTATATACTAGTCGAAATATCAATGGGTACTAAGTAGTCTATATCAAAGGGAAAACTTGCCCGGGGCTCACAAGAATAAATTAAACAATTTAATTTAATATTCTAAAAGGATCTCTAAATCCTTAAAGGCTATAATCAAGATTTAGATATCTCTAAATACCTATCGCTTATGAAAAGATGTTTTGAAAATATCCAAAACCAAAATTAGTATCACACTAATTTATAAGGGTTTGATCTCTCCCTCAATAACTAGAGGGATCCCTTATTTCTAATAAATGATTATCCAATAATCAAGAATCTAGAAGATTGATTCATTAGGGTAACCAAAATTCATAGGGGAGACATTCTTGATATAATTAAAATTTGATTATACAATAAAATCAAAGAGAAGTATAGCCAAGGCTCTGATACCACTGAAAGTATGCCTCTTTTTAATTTTAGAAACATAGATCTTGGGGGGCATACATCGAATCCCAAAATCTGACTAAGATTCTAATTGATTTTGTTCAATGAAGGTAGGAATAACATTCACCTTTGCGACTTTGAAATTGTTAAGTCAAATCCAAGTTAGAATACTACTCGCAAAACTTCACAAGTGTCAAGTCTCCTATCGATTCACACGAACCTTCTTGTTCCTTTAAAGCTTTATCTAATGGAAGCTAATGGGCCTTCCAAATTTCCAGCTCTAGGATCTTGAAATAAAGATCCAATCTTTATTATCAAAAACCTTTCTTTATCAAATAAGAATTGATGATCTTCTTCTTCTTGATATTCAACCTAGAAGACAAGAGAGAAGAGAGGTGGAGGGTGTGACCGTACACCTTTTCAAGGGGAGAGAGAGGGGCGTGAGGTATTGAGGGAGGGAGAAGAGGAATCCAAAAATTCTGAAAAATTCAATTACCCACAAGCCTTGGACGTCCACCTCTATTTATAAGGATTTGGGTTGCTTGCAATTCAAGAGTCCACTTTCTAATCCAATTAGAATTCTTCAATTTGTTTCCTTTTTGACTTCTCCTTAATTAATTAGGATTAATCAAAATTGAAACTAACCTTATCCATTAGTGTCCAACTAATCTTATCCTTATCCTAATTCAATTAGGATTCCTTGATTAACAAGAAACTAATAGAATCCTTCTCAAATAAGGAATCTTTAATTAGTAACTAACTAACCCTATCCAATAAAGATATTAGTTATTAGAAACTAATAAAAAAATAATAACAATTATAATTTACTTCATGAAGTGGGCGTTCCACCCTAGGTGGGCCCCACTCCACATGCCCCTAGGGTTCCAAACCCTATTAGGTCACTTCAATTATTCTTTTAAAATAATCCCCAATGAGTCCTACCCATTTGGTTTTTCACATCTAATGTGATTCCACCTTTTAGAGCTTCACTATACCATATAGTGATTACTTAGAGAAATTAATTAATTTAATTAATAATTAAATTAAATACTTTAAGAAGGTCCTTATGTGTGGGATTTAAAGGGATCTCCTATTTCCGGTTGTGGGACCAAGTACTCAACCTTTTTGGTTGAAGCATTGTTACTAGGAAACACCTTTCCTACACTTCATTAGGATTATAGAATTTTATCTATATCCCTGGACTTCCACCAATCACAATTAATGTCCATTAACACAATGTGATTAACCTCCAGAAATTAGAGAATTGCTTGTAAGTACCATCTCACAATATATTTACAAATAAATCCTTCCACATTCCGATATCACTTGTAAGCTTCCGGGATTAGAACAATTCCACTGTCTAGTCCCTAGCTTATGAATAGAACCCTTTCTCATGATTACTTTTTCATTGAACTGAACCTCCAAAATACTTTTGAAGAAACATTATAAAAGAACTGACATATATATATTTATATATACTTTTCCATATTGAAAATATCAACTTCGATAAAGACTATTTTATCGAAAAGCACCAGTACTGGATTTAAGAGTTCAGTTCAACAAGTATCACCTTGATATCATTATCTCCAATTAAGGAGTTGTGGATCCCTTATTGAGTGTTTACACACCTCTCCAAACATTGTGTACATGACCCAACGTACCCGGAGTTAGTCCTGTGTATTGGACATTGCCGATTGGCACATCAAAGCCATATAGACAGATGTCTGAGAAGATGTTAACCTCTCAGGTCTAAGGACAATTTGTCAAATGGATAACCCTAATACAATCTGACAGTGTATTCCATAGGGTATCCACTAGTGACCCAGTTCAGTATTATGTACTTGCTACATATACTCACATGTTAGTCAAGAGTCACCACTCTCTGTGAATGACATTCATCACACTATCTCATAGAACTACACATGTGCAAGCCATGATAAAGTACGGTGCCCAACCAGTACTCTAGAGGCTTCGAAAAATATTAGGTTTACAAGGAACCGGAAAATCATATCTCCTCGCAACCTTTGCATGATTTTCCTACAATGTTACCTATGGAACTTTATGTCATCATCATATGAGACAATAATTAATATAAATACCCTTTATAGTTGGTTGTGTGAATATGATGCTTATCTAATCAACATAGAAAAGTCTCTTATTGGCTTTCGAGGGCATATATGTCCAACAATCTCTCACTTGCACTCTTGTAATGCCCATTTTCTCAATGATGTTTCTCAAACACCAGTTGAAACATAACTTAATATACATGGGTTGTCGTGTCTCCTTTACCACAACTATTGTAGTAATGTAATAACACTTGCAACTCTTGCCACTCTTGCAAATTTATTATCAATAACCACAGTCTTAAAAGTTTAAACAAAAATGATACTGTCCAACAATCATTTTTAGAAGTTAACATGCTTGTGCTTTACCATTGTGTAATGCTTCGGACTAATCTGACCAATATCTTATCACATCAATATATGATGAATATTTGGTCTAGTACAAGTATACTGTTTCATGAAATCACATATCTACGAGAAACAGATTCCATTCCATAAAGGTAGAAACTCTTTTTTCGGAATCTGACTTGCACAAAAACTTGATTGTTATTGGGAGGATAACAATATCATTTTCCTTTTGTCTCTAAACCATTTAGTGTTAGCCTCAGGGTTACAACCATAAGTACCCTTATTAATTTTGATAATAACATAATAATATAATGAAATATTTGGTACTAATAAAACCATTTAAGTGCGTGAACATTTCAGATTACATAAGTTGATAGCACTCCAATCATGAAAAAGGATGGAAATTACCCAAGAGGAAGTTCAACTCATTGAATAGAAGATGAAGATCCAAGATAAGACGTTAGTCCAAGTCAGGTCCATTGAAGACAAAAGGCAAAATCACAAGATCCAAGTCAAGCCAAGATCATCTCTCATCATTTTTAAATGTATTTACTTTTTATTCTGAGAATATATAGGACTTATGTAAAATGTCCTTAAAAGGATGGTAAGTTGAAAAGCTCAAGAATCATAGATTGACCATAGGAGCCTAGGACATTTTTGAAGATCACTCCAAAGCTCTAATTAATCATAAAATTTTGATAAGAGTATAGCTAATTGACCTAGGAAATCAATCACATCCCTTTAGTGTGATCCAAGACTGAATTTAGAATTTTTACTCTGAATTCGTCGACGAATTCTCTAGGTAGATTGAATTCGGCGACGAAGTCATTACAGAAATTTTCAAATTCATTGATTTCGGAGACGAAATCTTTGGTTGGGTTAACTTTGGCGACGAAGTTATTACAGGATTTTTTAAAATTAAATTCCATCTTTTGAATTCGGTGACGAACTCAAGTGGGAACTCCACTTCATCGACAAAATCATGTCTGAAACTGAAAAATCTTTGCAACGGCTAGTTTGCAACGGACCTAAAAGCATTTAATGCTACCCCAACGGCACTATTGGATCAAATGGTATAAAAGGAGTTCATTTATGAAAATATAACAACTCTTGATCACAACAATAACTCCCATCTATCACCTATTCACTGCTATTGATTTTCACTTACTCTCATACTTAGAAAATCCCCAAAAATTCTCTCTTGAGCTTACTTGACTCCTACCTACTTTGAGAGACTTAATTAGAGTTTGTATTTCACTATTATTCAGCTCATTTAAGGAGCTTTCTCTTCGGATTTTTAATCCAAAAACTCATTTATTAAAAGTAGTCAAGAATCCAGGATTCTTGCACTGAAGCTATTGCTTCAGTTATTTCAAGAGAGGGTTGTCTCTTGAGAGGTTTCAGCTCGGCCTAAAGGAGAGCTTGTAAGGTAATATCTTGACCTGTAAGAGAGATTGTAAAGGTTTGGACTCCACCTGTAAAGGAGCCAGTGCGATTAAGGAATCGTGGTGAATCCTCTAGCTGGAAGTTGAGGCAGGGAGTAGGCTGGATTGCTGAACCTCGTAAACAAATCTTGAGTTTGCATTCTCCTTATCTCTTCTCTCTTTTCTTTAAATATTCTACAGTTCAGCTTGTTGCATATTTAATTTTATTCCGCACTTTTGAATTTGTAGTTCAATTTTTTTTTAAAAAGCTGCCATAGACCCTATTCACCCCCCCTTTAGGGTCATTACCTGGCCAACATTTAGGACTAAGAAAACATGTTGTCAAAGTTTTTATCCTTCATTGCAAAATTGCTAGATCAAATCTAAGAGAAGAATAATATTCATACTTCATTCACAATGAACAGAATATTATCTTTGCATAGAGCTAGGAAAGTAATTATGCTCCCACTAACCAATTTGCACACAAAGGATACTTTCATTTTTAGATGAAAATCAAACAGTTTGATTACTTCATCAGAATAAAAGTTAGTCCAACTATAGATTCTGGGACCTATGGGTTCTAGTGTACTATTTAGGTATAGTGAGAGTAGAGAGTTGATCTCTATCAATTCTCATAGTTATTGGTCTATTGGGCTTCCGCTTCTAGAACAATTCTTGAAAAAATAAATACAGTGAACCTCAAATCAAGGTTTGAGTTGAGAACTCACAAAGTCGAGGGAATGAATAGGTTTTCCTATAAGTCTATCAACCTTTTTTATGATTTTAACAATTAAGTTATTTAGTTAAGGGATGATAAAATTTAAGTGCGGAATAAGGAAAACCAAGCAAACCACAACACAAGGATTTTTATGTGGAAACCCTTCCGGGAAAAACCACGGGACCTAGTCCAGCCATGAGAATCCACTAAAACAAAGTAAACAAGAACTTACAAGACTCGAACTTGACTCCTTCGGACTCGACACCTCGATCCTTCAGTTCATAGTCCTCCACGCCTCGAAAATTCACCACGTACTCTCAAGTCCGGTGATCAACCGCAGCCACTTGTACTTCTCTTTGTGTATCGAAAATAGTCCACGATCTTCCGATTGATCTCCGTCAATGATGGCTTTGGAATCCACCGACCAAATCACTCTACCACAATTCTTCTCGGATCGATCTCCTTCAGAAAGGCTCCGGAATACTTCGGCCAAAGTTTTCTATCTAGAATGGGTTGATGGTTTGATAAGAATCATCACCTAGATGGACTCCTTCAATGCACAAGTCCAAACAAGCAAAAGTGGAACTTTGGGCTTGCAAACTCTAGGTTAAAACCATTAACAAAAGGGGAGGAGAGCACCAATTTCCACAGGTTTTATAACCCCTGGAGGAACTTAAAAATCCTCTCCACACACTCCCTAAGTTGTACTCCACGAAGTGGAAGGGTTCTATATATAAGGGAATCAAAAACGGTGTTTAGAAGTTGCTAAAATAGGTTAAAAACCAAAGAAGGAAACCAAAGAATCATTTTAGCAAAACCCCCATATCAGGGTCGACCCATGAGGCACATTCGGTCGACCAAAAATACACCTTGGGTTGATGAAAAGGTCGCTTAGGGTCGACCCTCAAAAAACCATCTTGCTGTCCAATTTCCCCATACAGTTTTTAGGCTATTCAGGGTCGACCCAAAACACCCAGGGTCGACCCTGAGGCTAAAAAAGATTTTAAAACATCATTTTCAGCTCTTAGTCTCTTCATAAAAGTTGTATATCTTTTCGACACAGTCGATTTGACATATTATAGAGCAAAATATGAGCTATGGTTTGTGAGATATGTCCAAAACAAACAACCTTAGTTTTTAAAAAAAATTTCAGATTTTAAAACAAGTTTTGCACTGTTTATCTTATCACTTAGGGTTTAAAAATTTGTTTTCAGATCTTGGTTCCTTCACAAAAGTTGTAGCTATTTTCAACATGGTTGATTTGACATATTATAGAGCAAAATCTGAGCTACGGTTTGTGAGATATTCCCAAAACAAACAACCTTGGGTTTTTGAAAAAAATTCAGATTTTAAAACAAGTTTTGCTCTGTTTATCTCATTACTTAGGGTTTAGAACTTCGTTTTCAGATATCGGTTTCTTCACAAAAGTTGTATCTATTTTCAACACGGTTAATTTGACATAATTATAGAGAAAAATATAAACTACGGTTTGGGAGATATGCATAAAACAAGCAACCTTGGTTTTTTGGTCCGTATGATTAGACTAGGAAACTTACCACCTAAGGCATCATGTTAGGATCATTCTAGGTCAAATCCCACCTATGGTCACATGGTATCTAGGTCACTTACCATCCTATGAAGGAAATGATCATCTGAGTGGATCAAGCGATTCTTCAACGCGCTTCAACTTCACTTGTTGTGGATGCTTGACGATAATGACACAAGAACCATTCCTAGACCCCTAGACTCACTTGTTTTGAAACCAAAATATGCCAATACCAAAACATGGACTTTACAATCTCCCCCTTTGGCAATTCCCTGGCAAAACCAAACTGAAGTACATGACTTAACACAAACTCACCCAAACACATCAAAACGGTGAATTAGGACATTACATGACTCCAACAATCTTACATGACATCAATCGACAAATCATCTTAATTGAAGACACTTAAGCTCTTGACAAGAAAAATCAGTCTGCTGCAACCTTGCACCTGCACATGCTCAAAAACAAAATACCCAGTGAAGCATGTGTGAACGAGGGAAATACTACCCTAACTTTCTCCCCCTTTTTGGCATAATTGCCAAAGGAAGGCAAGAAGCCAATATTCAAAAAAAATATACCAATTTAACAAAAGTGAAATATCAAGGCAACCATAGTACAACCAATCAAAATAGACAATGAGGGACTAAAAACCAGGGAACGAGATAGAAATATAAAGCACAAACGCCCCCTCAACAACTCAAGCACAAAACTCCCCCTCAACAACTCACCCTGATCTTCTCCCCCTAAGATCAAGGATACCACCAAAAATATGGCACCTATGCTTGAAAGGCCCATGCCAAAAGAAAGAAACACACACAAAAAATATTACAAAAAAATGTGTCATACAACCATGCATCAAAAGCATTCCAAGCAGTAGTAATTTAAAATTACAAATCCAATGAAGAACATGATTAGTTAGTCCGAGTGAGGATACCCATCTAACTAAATCTCATGGAATGCTAAAGCATAGCCAATTCACTTAGACACATTTAGTGAACAGTTCAAACATGAAGCATTGTGTGTAGTGGTGGTCTGACAAGATACTAGATCAAGGTTTCTTTCCCTTTCCAAGGGTATGACATTAACCATTAAGGGGACTCCCAAAGACATACATCTTAGAAGTCAAACCTAGTTAGATCCAGATATGATGATTTTTTACATTTTAGTGCTCCTTTATCCATTTTATTTGACTCAATATTTTTCTTTTATTTTTGGTCAAATACCTCCATTTTGTAAGATTTCTTTTGATGATCTTTATCTGATCATATCTTTTCATGCAATGATGGCTTTCACACTATCTAGGTAGGTAGTCCTGGCTATTAGCAGTAGGGGTTTTCACTCTAGTGACCCAGATAGATACCTACTGTCCGCCTAGGTAGCCATTTCATACTGTTTGCATCTAATAGTGACTTTCACACTATCCCAGTAAGTAGCCCTTTTCATTGCAACAATTTCAGCTCATGGAGGATGCACAAAATGGGGATGACTAACAAAATGGTCATTCTAGATTGGTCATCCAAGGTCACACTATTGGGATAAGCCATACACCTACAGATTAGAAAATAGACCTCTCAATAGAATCAGTTAGAGTGCATGTGAAATTTGTGCAGCATACACACATGAATAAGTCTCTAACTGTTCAAGTTAAAACTGGTCTAATTTTTAGCATAACCAGGAGACTATGAAGGTGACATATCCTCAATCAGCAACAAACTCATGTTCAACCCTGGACAAGTATAGAGATAAAGACCACACAAGGAATTCAGATCATGCAAGTCAAACAAGGGCAACATGATAAAAATATTTTTGGATTTTATGGTTTTTCAATGTTTTTGGATTTTTCAAAATAAAAAAAAAACAGAAAAACAAACCAAAGCAAATAAACACAAAAAAACTAGTATACATAAATAGCATAGCACTAGGATAAAATATATCAATACAAGCACACCCTAGGCTATGACAGGCACAGGCTAAGCGAAACCCTTCAGGTCTTCCTTTCTCACCCAAACGGTTTTAGAAGTTCGATTGACCCTTTGGTCTCTAACCGTTTCAGTTGAGATAGGTTAGACCTTTTGCCTCTTCCTCCTGTTCCTCTTTTTCCAGGATTGAGTCCTAGAATTACGGCGGGCATTATGGTTCTCCCCTTTACCTCCTCTATATCTAGCATAAGGAGTGTCATGGCCATGCCACTGTCTAGAGTTGTGAGCAATTTTCATCACATCTTCACACAAACTCCTAGACTTCTCCACTAGGACCTCAACTCTCCTTTGAAGATTCCCATGAAAATTATTGTGGTTCTCAAAATCATGATTGGGCATTCTTCGAAGTTTAGGAGATCGAGACTTAATATGACCCTTCACTCCACATTTATGACATGTAGGAATGAATTTCTGAGTTGAAGGGTCATTCCCTTTACCAGGAGGGTGCCTTTTAGCACCAGGCTCAGTGTTTGAGGTGGATGGAGTTCCCTTCTCATCTCCACACCTCTGATTTTGCTCAAGATCAACCAACTTGATTTCAAGATTTGTCTTTTCATCAAGACAGACATGTAATTTAGATTCAAGAAGCTGAGTCTTGGCCAAGAGGGAAGCCTTCTCTTCCTCAAGCTATGACACAAGAGCTCTCAACCCCGAAGCCACTTGGTCTAAGGCATCTTTTTTCATTTCAATAGATTTGATCTTTTTAGACATGGAAAACTGAACCTTTTTCAGCTTTAGGCATTCTTGAAATAGTTCATCATAGACTGCCTCAAGCTCTCCCTCCGAATCTGAGACATTCTGACTCTCTTCATCCTCCTCACCATCACTACATTGTTGGTTACTCACACCATTTGAAGAAGATTTCTCAATCCCAGATAAGGATGCAGTGAAGGCCACATAACCCCTAGCCTCCTCACAAGAAGAACTATCTGATTCCTCAGATTTAGATTCACTGTCATCCCTTGCCTTGCCCTTAAATCTTTTCTTATTAGAGCACTCAGTGGCAATATGGTCGTAGCCTTGGCATTCATAGCATTGAACACCTTGGGATTTCTTGTCTACACTTTTAAAATGTTTCTTGTTTTCAAAGTGCTTGGACATGGGATTTTCAAAAGATTTTTGTCCTTTCGGATTAAATCTCTTATTAAGTTTCAAATTTTTTTTGAATTTCTTTGCAAACAAAGCCAACTCTTCTTCTTCATTCTTAGAGTCACTATCTGAGCCATCTATGAATTCCTTGATGGACTTCAAGGCAATGGATTTTGGTTTCTTAGATGGGTTCAGATGTAACTCATAAGTTTGGAGAGAACCAACTAACTCTTCAAGTTTGAGAGCATCAACATTTTTACTCTCCTCAATGCCGGTAACCTTCGATCGCAATCTCTCAGGTAGAGATCTCAAAATTTTTCTCACAATTTTGGACGTAGAAATTCTTTCCCCTAGATTGAAACTAGAATTGACAATGTCGCTCAGATTAGCATAAAAACTGTCAAAGGTTTTATTATCATCCATCATCAATTTTTCAAACTTAGAGGTAAGTATTTGAAGTTTGGAGATCTTGACAATTGTAGTCCCTTCATGGGTAATTTGAAGAATGTCCCATGCCTCCTTCGAAGTGTCACATTCAGAAATACGTCAAAATTCTTCGAGTGTGACAGCGGCGAAGATTGCATTTAGACCCTTGCTATTCCATCTACAACTTTCAAGTTCCCCATTGGTCCATTCAGAAGAAGGTTTAGGGATTGTCTGGTCATCTATGGTCTTTGTTGGATGGGTCCAACCTTGTTCAATGGAGAACCATACTCTCTCATCTAAAGATGTTAGAAACGCTCTCATTCGAGCTTTCCAATAGGCATAATTATTCCTATCAAATAATGGGAGACAAGAGATGGATCCTCCCTCTCTTTGGAGATTCATATTCGCCGAAAATAATGAGACAAGATTACACTAACAATTTAGTGAACCTTCTCTGATACCAATTGAAAAAATAAATACAGTGAACCTCAAATCAAGGTTTTGAGTTGAGAACTCACAAAGTCGAGGGGATGAATATGTTTTCCTATAAGTCTATCAACCCTTTTTTTATGATTTTAACAATTAAGTTATTTAGTTAAGGGATGATAAAATTTAAGTGCGGAATAAGAAAACCAAGCAAACCACAACACAAGGATTTTTACGTGGAAATCCTTCCGGGAAAAATCACAGGACCTAGTCCAGCCATGAGAATCCACTAAAACAAAGTAAATAAGAACTTACAGGACTTGAACTTAACTCCTTCGGACTTCACACCTCAATCCTTCAGTTCATAGTCCTTCACGCCTCAAAAATTCACCACGTACTCTCAAGTCCCATGATCAACAGCAGCCGCTTGTACTTTTCTGTGTGTCTCAAAAATAGTCCACGATCTTCCGATCGATCTCCGTCAATGACGGCTTCGGAATCCACCGACCAAATCACTCTACCACAATCCTTCTCGGATCGATCTTCTTCGGAAAGGCTTCGGGATACTCCGGCCAAGGTGTTCTATCTAGAACGGGTTGATGGTTTGATAAGAATCATCACCTAGATGGAGTCATTCAATACACAAGTCCAAACAAGCAAAAGTGGAACTTTGGGCTTGCAAACTCTAGGTTAAAAGCATTAACAAAAGGGGAGGAGAGGACCAATTTCCATAGGTTTTATAACCTCTGGAGGAACTTAAAAACCCTCTTAACACACTCCCTAAGTTGTACTCCACGAAGTGGAAGGGTTCTATATATAAAGGAAATAAAAAACGGTGTTTAGAAGTTGTTAAAATAGGTTAAAAACCAAAGAAGAAAACCAAAGAATCATTTTAGCAAAACCCCCATATCAGGGTCGACCCATGGAGCACATTCGGTCGACCAAAAATACACCTTTGATCGATCAAAAGGTCCCTTAGGGTCGACCCTCAAAAAACCATCTTGCTGTCCAATTTCCCCATACAGTTTTTTGGCTATTCAGGGTCAACCCAAAACGCCCACAGTCGACCCTGAGGCTAAAATTTTTTTAAAAAAATTGTTATTAGCTCTTGATCTCTTCATAAAAGTTGTACCTCTTTTCGACACACTCGATTTGACATATTATAGAGAAAAATCTGAGCTACGGTTTGTGAGATATGCCCAAAACAAGAAACCTTAGTTTTTTGAAAACATTTCAGATTTTAAAACAAGTTTTGCATTGTTTATCTCATTACCTAGGGTTTAAAACTTCATTTTCAGATCTTGATTCCTTCACAAAAGTTGTAGCTATTTTTGACACGGTCGATTTGACATATTATAGAGTAAAATATAAGCTACGGTTTGGGAGATATGCATAAAACAAGCAACCTTGGTTTTTTGAAAAAAATTCAGATTTTGTTAACTTGTTTTGCACTACTTATCTCATCACCTAGGGCCCGTATGATTAGACTAGGACACTTACCACCTAAGGCATCATGTTAGGATCATTATAGGTCAAATCCCACCTATGGTCACATGGTATATAGGTCACTTACCATCCTATGAAGGAAATGATCATCCGAGTGGATCAAGCGATTCTTTCAACGCGCTTCAACTTCACTTGTCGTGGATGCTTGACGACAAAGACACAAGAACCACTCCTAGACACCTAGACTCACTTGTTTTGACACCAGAATATGCCAATACAAAAACATGAACTTTACAATTCTAGATTCAGTTTCTCTGCTAGGAAACTTGTATTCCTGTTTACAAATATCTATTGTTATCCAGGAATAGAGACTAAATGTCTCTAATGCGAATCCCAAGCTCATCTTCCATCAAATCATATCCAATATAATTCAATTTAACAACAACATCATGCTATGACTTGTTGTGGGAATTATCTGAGACAAGATGCAATGAGAGTAAATTATGAAATTTCTATTAAGAGGTACTCTTCTCAATCATGGAAGACTTACCTAGCTGTTTCTTTATTTCAATGAAGAATTCCTTGAACTTTTCAAAGAATGTGAAATAAAGTTAGCTACCTCTTAATGGAAGATTTATATGGTTACGATCATCCAACTTTTGTCCCATTCCCAAGTAGAAGTTTTATGTACTCTGATTTCTCCTTCTCCTTAACAAACATGCAATTATTGCACTTATGCAAGATCATACCAAGCATTAGGAGCTGGAGGTTCCAACAATGAAGTTGGACTTGATGAGTATACAAGCTGGATAATCCTTCCAAATGTTTGTCCAGTATCCAATGACCAATTGCTTTACTTGAAGCAAAATCCTTATACTTTCCTTTCTTCTCAGAAGAGCCCTTGTCCATACTACCAGAATATATTTCCAATGGAAAAACTTGGATTTCTTTCATTTGCATAAATACTCGGGATTTAGAAAATCCAATTCTTTTGAACATATTTTCAAGTAGCCTTGAACTTGTCAAAGGTTCTTAGCCATATGCAACATGTGGGATTTTAGACAATCTGATTTCTTACTTGTTCAACATAACCATATTAAAGGACTTCGGGAGTTAGTTGAGAATCATATTCTCTGATCCCATAAATTTATCTCAATTTATCTTAGCACCAAGAATTGGGATTTATGAATCCAATGATCTCTATCATATTCTTTATAACTGGGTTTCCCTAGTCAACTTGGTGTCCACTTGTCCTTTTATATAGTAAGCTGCCTAGCAGCCCTTTTGTATTCAGTAAACATCTCAAATGAGATTTAACATTAGTAATGAGAATTTGGGCAATTCTTTAGATAGTAAGCACAAACTTGAGATTCTTTTTCCATTCTAAACACTTTGAATTGGTCAAGAGATTCTCATTAAAGTCTTGGTAAGGTGGTTATAGAATGATATGACAATAAAACATACATCATAATATTTCACACATAATAATATCATTAGATCAGGACTTTCAATCTTTGATGATATTGCTCATCATTCAATCAAATTTCATAGACCCCTCAATCAATAAAGTTAGGAAATATGCTACTTCATATTTCTGATGAGCATTGGGTGCCTTATAATACACATGCAATCTTCCAAGCTAGGATAGTATTACACATGCACCACAAGGTGGATAGTACCTATCCATCACTGAACATCTTATGCATAACTCTTTATGTAAATCAGTGACTCCCAATTTTCTTGTGACCTCCAAAGACAACATGACTGTCATTGTGTCAGCCGTCATGTTCCTTGGTTAAGTGAAACCCATTATTCTTGGTTGTCATATGATCAAGTAGGAATATGCCCCCCATGCTAGTTGACACTCCCTATTAGGCCATACACATTCCTATCTACTATAGAAATAAAGCACTAGGAGTTTAATTTAGACTGAATTATATCTGATTTCTGCCAGAGAGACAAGACTCAAGCTAATTAATTCCTAGTCTTATTGATAATGGAAGGTCATAGGGCAACATTATCCCGTAGGATAGATTAGCCCATTTAATTCACTTAATATTTTGCTTAAGGGAAAACAAAATATTATGAACAAATTATATATCTAATGCATATTAAAAGCATTCACAATATTTATCATTGTATCACAAGTATAAAGCAATATACAAAATCATCATATGATAATAAATCAAATTTCGTTTTAATTAGATCAAACTAATTCCAATGAACTCCCACTAGCCCCATAAATCTTAATGGATCTAATCCAAGGGTACAAATGTCATTTTTAACATCAGTGGGCTTTAGATGGTTTATTCATCCATATGATGGACCATTGGTCATACCAAGCACCATGAGCCTAAAATAACAATTATAAAGTGTCCACGTGCATCAGTAAAGCCCATAAGTCAAAATGGAGTATATTACCATTTAATTCTCTACGAATTATTTTTAGCACATTAGGGTTCACAAACCCTAAGCCTAAAAGAAATTATGGGAGTCTTTAAAGAACTCTCTAAGACCTCTACTAGGGTCTATAAGTGTCACTCAAGTACTTCTCATAATCGTGAATATTGTTAGCTTACATCTATACTAATTAAGGCACAATTATCTCATAATCATGCAAGTAACATATTCCACGTAAAAATTTCAACATGGACTACATGCATCACGTCCAAAAGGGCTATAATAATGTGTTTTACCTAAACACAAACTTTTTATATTTCAACAAAACACATATTGTGGGGTTTGATCCAATTATCCAAAATTTGCACAAAAACAATAATCACATTATCACAAGGGTTATGAACTCTTCTAAGCAACTAAAAGCTATAACAAATCATCACATGAAATACATAATATAACCGCACAATGGGTCCACATGATCATGCTACCTTAGAAATCCTACAACTACTCTTGTAGAACGCCTTCAGATTTATTCTCCATGCGATCACCATCATCTTCGATCTTCAATATGATTTCTCCATAGAGAAAAAACAACAACTCCTAATACTAAGATTACATCATATTCAAAATAAGAAACCTTGAGAAACCACCCAAAATAGGGTGCTCAATGGGAGTACAACCCATAAGAAGAAAGAGAAGAGAATAGAGTGAGAAGAAGAAGGCATGATCATGGAACCCATCCACCATTCAACAAGAATATATATTAACAATTCATCAACTATGAATAATCATATGACGTGACAAATCACTTAGAAAGTCCATAACCTGAACAAGGGCTTTGCTAACCTTAGGGAAACTCTTTCCCCTATGGTTAAGGCCTCTATTAACATTTTATAGAAAAACCCTAGAGCAAAGAAAGCAAGCACGATAAGAATGAATTCTTAGGGCTTTTAGATCATCATTAAAAGAAAAAAATTTTCCTTTAATGCTAGGAAAATCATTAAGAGAAACAATTTCTCTAAAATTTAATCTAACCCTAAAATTCATCCTCACATTCCTTAATTGATAAACAAATAGAAAACATCATATTAAATTCAGCTAGGCTAGGGATCTAATCCCTTCCATATTATTTTGATCTAATAACTATTAAAAGACCAAAATAAAAATCAGCAAATTTCTAATTTTTAATATGACTTTATATTGATTCCAAAAATAAATTCCAAATCAATAATAGGTGAATTCAAAATTTTCCATAGTGGTCAACTGCTTTAGGGATTATTTGATTTAACAATTAAATAAAATAATATCCTCAATTATAGTATTAAATGTCCATAAGAATAATTGATCTCTATCAATTAAAATTCACTTGAGATAAAACCCTGTATCTCAACCAATGGCATTTATGTAATTACTTGATTAACTATTAATCAAATAAAAACTTATAAATACAATGTAGCCGGTAATTCTAAGCATATGTAATTGATCCAAATCAACTACAATAATTATGGTATTATTCCCATAAACTTTTTAGGGAACCATAAAGGATATCATAATTAACATTTAATTAAATGATAGCCTGTGGACTCGAAGCAGATAATTAAACAATTTAATTAAATCTCAGCCCGTGCTCTTGAATCAAACAATTAAACTATTTAATTAAGTGATAGTCCATTAAACGATTTAATAGCATCCCATGCTCTCAAATCAAATAATGGAATTTAGGAGAAATTTGAAAGCCTCTTGGAAAATTAATTTAGAAAACTCATTTTCCCGCTTTAGATTTTTGACTCAAGTGTTGACCCTCAAAACAATTGATTCTCGAAAAACTTTCTTCACGAAAGTTGTAGATCCTTTCGACGGCTTCGAAATGATGTACTGACAGACCTAAATTGGATTTTCAGTCACAAAGTTATGACCGAAATACCGAAACTGTATCGATTCTTCTAACCAAATACAAATCCGAAAATCCATGAATCAATTAAAAACAAAATAAGCTTTAATCTCCGTGAATGCTTAAGCAAGGGTGTCAAACACCATGGGATTTATTAATTAACAATTAATAAATAAAATCCCATCATTATATGCTAGTCGAAATATCAATGGGTATCTAAGTAGTCTATATCAAACGGAAAACTTGCCCGGGGCTCACAAGAATAAATTAAACAATTTAATTTAATATTCTAAAAGGATCTCTAAATCCTTGAAGGCTATAATCAGGATTTAGATATCTCTAAATACCTATCTCTTATGAAAAGATGTTTTGAAAATATCTAAAACCAAAATTAGTATCACACTAATTTATAAGGGTTTGATCTCTCCCTCAATAACTAGAGGGATCCCTTATCCCTAATAAATGATTATCCAATAATCAAGATTCTAGAAGATTGATTCATTAGGGTAACCAAAATTCATAGGGGAGGCATTCTTGATATAATTAAAATTTGATTATACAATAAAATCAAAGAGAAGCATAGCTAAGGCTCTGATACCACTGAAAGTATGCGTCTTTTTAATTTTAGAAACACAGTTCTTGGGGGGCATACATCGAATCCCAAGATCTGATTAAGATTCTAATTGATTTTATTCAATGAAGGTAGAAATAAAAATCACCTTTGCGACTTTGAAATTGTTAAGTCAAATCCACGTTAGAATAGTACTCGCAAAACTTCACAAGTGTCAAGTCTTTTGTCGATTCACACGAACCTTCTTTTTCCTTTAAAGTTTTCTCTAATGGGCCTTCCAAATTTTCAGCTCTAGGATCTTGAAATGAAGATCCAATCTTTATTATCAAGAACCTTTCTTGATCAAACAAGAATAGATGATCTTCTTCTTCTTGATATTCAACCTAGAAGACAAGAGAGAAGAGAGGTGGAGGGTGTTACCATACACCTTTTCAAGGGAAGAGAGAGGGGCGTGAGGTATTGAGAGAGGGAGAAGAGGAATCCAAAAATTCTGAAAAATTAAATTGCCCACAAGCCTTGGACGTCCACCTCTATTTATAAGGATTTGGGTTGCTTGCAATTCAAGAGTCAACTTTCTAATCCAATTAGAATTCCTCAATTTGTTTCCTTTTTGATTTCTCCTTAATTAATTAGGATTAATCAAAATAGAAACTAACCTTATCCATTAGTGTCCAACTAATCTTATCCTTATCCTAATCCAATTAGGATTCCTTGATTAGCAAGAAACTAATAGAATCCTTGTTCAACAAGGAATCTTTAATTAGTAACTAACTAACCTTATCCAATAAGGATATTAGTTATTAGAAACTAATAAAAAAATAATAACAATTATTATTTCCTTCATGAAGTGGGCGTTCCACCTTAGGTGGGCCCCACTCCACACGCCCCTAGGGTTCCAAACCCTATTAGGTCACTTCAATTATTCTTTTAAAATAATCCCCAACGGGTCCTACCCATTTGGTTTTTCACATCTAATGTGATTCCACCTTTTAGAGCTTCACTATACCATATAGTGATTACTTAGAGAAATTAATTAATTTAATTAATAATTAAATTAAATACTTTAAGAAGGTCCTTGTGTGTGGGATCTAAAGGGATCTCCTATTTCTGGTTGTGGGAACAAGTACTCAACCTTTTTGGTTGAAGCATTGTTACTAGGAAACACCTTTCCTACACTCCATTAGGATTATAGAATTGTACCTATGTCCCTGGACTTCCACCAATCACAATTAATGTCCATTAACACAATGTGATTAACCTCCAAAAATTAGGAATTGCTTGTAAGTACCATCTCACAATATATTTACAAATAAATCCTTCCACATTCCGATATCACTTGTAAGCTTCCGGGATTGGAAGAATTCCACTGTCTAGTCCCTAGCTTATGAATAGAACCCTTTCTCATGATTACTTTTTCATTGAACTGAACCTCCAAAACACTTTTGAAGAAACATTAGAAAAGAACTGACATATATATATATATTTATATATACTTTTCCATATTGAAAATATCAACTTCGATAAAGACCATTTTACCGAAAAGCACCAGTACTGGATTTAAGAGTTCAGTTCAACAAGTATCACCTTGATATCATTATCTCCAATTAAGGAGTTGTGGATTCCATATTGAGTGTTTACACACTTCTCCAAACATTTTGTATATGACCCAACGTACCCAGAGTTAGTCCTGTGTATTGGACATTGCCGATTGGCACATCAAAGCCATATAGACAGATGTCTGAGAAGATGTTAACCTCTCAGGTCTAAGGATAATTTTTCAAATGTATAACCCTAATACAATCTAACAGTGTATTCCATAGGGTATCCACTAGTGACCCCGTTCAGTATTATGTACTTGCTACATATACTCACATGTTAGTCAAGAGTCACCACTCTTTGTGAGTGAGATTCATCACACTATCTCATTGAACTACACATGTGCAAGCCATGATGAAGTATGGTGCCCAACCAGTACTCTAGAGGCTTCAAACAATATTAGGTTTACAAGGAACCGAAAATTCATATCTCCTCGCAACCTTTGCATGATTTTCCTACAATGTTACCTACGGAACTTTATGTCATCATTATATGAGACAGTAATTAATATAAATACCCTTTATAGTTGGTTGTGTGAATATGATGCTTATTTAATCAACATAGAAAATTCTCGTATTGGCTTTCGAGGGCATATATGTCCAACATAAAGGAGGTTTTCTCCTTGTCTTCCTCCATTATTATGATCTGGTTGTATCCGAAGAAGCCATCCCTGAATGAGAGCATCTCATGCTTTATAGTGTTGTCGACCAAAATGTCGATATGCTCTATCTTTAGGGCTTGTCTTGTTTAGATTCCAGTAGTCGATGCACATTCAGACCTTGCCATCCTTCTTGGGTACCGGTATAATGTTTGCTAACCACTTAGGATAGGTTGCTATTGCTAGGATGCCTACTTCGATCTGCTTCTCTACCTCTTCTTTGACCTTTTATGACCATTCGGGCCTCGTTCGTCTCAGTTTCTGCTTAACTGGTCTCACTTTAGGGTTCAGGGGCAGTCTGTGTACTATCAATGCCGGGTCTAGGCCGGGCATGTCTGCATATGACTAGGCAAAGACGTCACTGTAACTTCTCAGGAAGCTAATCATGTCTGCTCTCCGTTTTGTGCTCATGATTGTGACGATCTTGATTAGCTGGAGAGTATCTTCAGAACCAATGTTAACTATCTTGGTGTCCTCGATGTTTGAATGTAGTAGCCCTTTACTGTGTTCTAGGAGGTCGAGAATCTCTTGAGGCGGTTCCTCTTCCTGCTTTGGGTCATACTCCACTTCAAAAAGTTTAAGGAGAGTTTGAGGGGTAGCCCTATTAGAGGTGATTTCCTGGCAAATCAATTAGCTTAAGTTTAGCATGCTTATGTTCTTTGTTTTTGTTGGCTTCAGAACACTAGGCATTCCAGGGGAAGAGTTCGTGTGATTTCGTCATCAGCCGTTATAAAATGTTTGTTTTTTAAAAATATGATTTTGAGTCAAAACATCTGATTTTCATTGACAAAATAGATGACTGTTTACAAAAAGGACTAAAAAAAAGGAGGCCGATAGTGGCCTGACATTTGGATTATACAATGGGAGCAAAAGGAGAGATAGAGGGAAGAGAAGGGGTGATGCTTGGTCACTACTAGCTTGGGCCAACCTGTCCTGCACTGTGCTTGCCTTAGCCCTGAATAGCCTCAATAGTGAGAGCCTCGGTCCACCAACGGATTGGTGGCTGGCAACTAGATGACGCTTTGGCGCCATTGGAGAGGGTGTAGACCTACTCTCCCGCTAGATCTTCTGCTTCTGTAGCACCTTCGACAATTAGCTCGTCGAACAT
Organism: Tetracentron sinense; assembly: GCA_015143295.1. Lineage (NCBI taxonomy): Eukaryota > Viridiplantae > Streptophyta > Magnoliopsida > Trochodendrales > Trochodendraceae > Tetracentron > Tetracentron sinense. The sequence goes on along the minus strand of CM026556.1, from coordinate 18,425,167 downwards.
CTGGGCCATGCTGAATATCTTTGGATCGGGAATCCCTGAAGATTCAACACTGGGCTGGGGAGTTAAGGCAACTAGTGCAACAGAGGTATCAGGGTAGGATTGGAAGGTTCCAACTGGGAAAGTTATGGAGATGTGGGGTTAGGGTTCTGGTTTCACCGACCGGCTATTCTTCCGTGTTAGCTTGGAGAGATAGTCCTTAAACTTGGGTTTGTAACCCAATCCAAAGGGTGGAGTGTAGCGAGGCAGCAAATATCTCTTTTTTCTGATTCCTACTTCCCAGGCATGACCTGGGTTGGTAGTTCATCTTGGCCATCATCCTAACAAATGGCGGAAGATGCTTCTTGTTCTGCTCTTCTATCTGGGCGATAGAACTGACCTGCTCAAATTGATAAGTTATAAAGGCAGTGCCTTGTCCAGCTCCTGGACATCCCTGAGGGTTTTTGCTAACTCTTCTGACGGGATCAGGACCATGTGGTCATCCTGGATAAACTTAATTCTCTGGTGGAGAGAAGAGGGAATGGATCCGACTGTGTGGATCCTTGGCCTTCTGAGGAGTAGGGTGAATGAGGTAGGTACATTCATGACTTGAAAATTTATAGTGAAATGAGCAGGTTTTGACCTCGATAGTCAGGTCGATGTCGCCCAGATTATGTCTTGTGGAGTTGTCAAAAGCCCTGATTATCATGGCTCTTTTCTTCACCTGACTAAGATCCATACCCAAATTTTGGAGTGTGGATAAAGTGCAGATATTTAGGCCGGAGCCGTTATCGATGAGCACGGATGATAAAGTTATATCCATGCACTGTACTATGATGTAGAATGCTCGGGTATGGTCCTTGAGTGAGTAAGGAATATGGGTAAAATTTCTGAGGGATTGGTCTTGTTGACGGTTTTTCCCTTGGTTAAGTCGGGCTGACCTGGTGTTTCTGATAGTTGGCTACGGCTGAGCTACTGGAGCTAGTAACTTGATGGGTGTTGCGGAAGCAACCATATGTACATCTCTTTCTGTGGTCCTTGAGACCGATGTTCCCACTAGATGAGGCAATTTTTTTTGGGGGATCAAGTCCTAGATTGGAATGGATAGCCCCACTCTTGATGGCAGTCTCGATGCGGGCACCTGTCACGACCCAAAATACCCCTAGGAGTTAGGGATACTTGAACTCGTGACCGCCGTATCATACCTTCTCGTATGACACAGAAGGCATACATACCACCTGATGAAAATACATCAACATATAAGCAGTAGAAATAAACTGAAGCAATTTGTAATAATACTCCTATCATTCGGTTCAAGTCTGAACCAACAGAACATATCCAAAAGATGGAGTGGACAAGTCCCACTCTCAACATACAAAATATATTCTCTTATCTCTCTTAACAAAAGACTAAATCGGGCTGCCTATCTAGTGATCCATCACCCTGGTAATGATCCATGGTAGGCTCCGGCTCGTAGTACTCCTCCTCTATCCAAGGCTTAGGAGACGTGCATCAATAGGACCTGCCGACATAAATGTACGGCTGAGTATTGAATACCCCGCGTATACAAACTACTAGATAATATGACATAATATCACATGTTTTTACATAGGCAGTTCATAGAATACTCATGCGATGAAAACACAGAAATAAACCTCTTTTCATACACAAATGTGCAATATTTGCAAAACACATACTCTTTTCACTTAACTTTTTACACATGGCTTTACAATCACACTTGGCTCATTTCACTTGATTACACATGACTTTTACACATATTTTTACTTGGGAGAGCGCACTTGAACTTGTCTAATGCCTACCCTACAAGGAGTAGAGGCCATTAGGGTACACTTGCACTTGACTAATGCCTACCCTACAAGGGGTAGAGGCCACTAGCGTTCACTTGCACATGACTAATGCCTACCCTACAAGGAGTAGAGGCCACTAGCTTCACATGTATTTACTAATACCTACCCTGTAAGGAGTAGAGTCCATTAGCACTAATGCCTACCCTACGAGGAGTAGAGACCATTAAGTTCACATACACTTAATTGGTTCACACTTTCGCTTTACACTTGACACATACACATGGTAAATCTCGATCATGCAATACACGTGCACATAAACACTTGTGGTGAATATGGTAGAAAATGGAAACGTATAATCACATCGCACATAATTTCTATTTCACTTAACCCATCACATACACCTAACATATGCTTTCCTCATTCATTTAAAAACTAATCACATAATCATTTACACGGGGCACATGCTCGAATTCATCATATAATCACTTGGTTCATTTGGTTTGAATTTATAGAATCATCATAGCATACGTAGCATCACAAATCATTGGTTTTTATCTTTGGTTTTCCTCAAAACTCAGTCTTTTACTCATGCTTTCTCAGTTGAATCATCACAAAATTTCTAAGTAGTAAGAATACACGTTTTTTCATGCTTTGGGTTAAGGCATAGGAGCATCACAGTTGCATCCACATCACAAATACAGATTTTAACTTGATTGTTACAATATGGGTTATGGCATAAAATCTAGTAGAGTGTTCTACCTTAAAAATGAAGTTTTTACACTTTTGTGGATTGAATCAAGATTGAGGAAAGCTTGGTTGAAGATTTGGAAAATCTAGGTTTGAAAACCCCCTTCTTCAAGAACACGCACAAAAATTTCTTTGGAGAAATTCCAAGCTTTGAAATCACCTTAGTGATGATTTGTGAGCTTGAGAACTCTAAAGGAAGGAAGCTTGACAAGGTTGGAATCTCACTTGAGTTTAGGGAAGAACAATTGGAAAGGAACAAAGTTTCTCTTCTTCTTCTCCTTTAATCTCTCTCTCAATTACATTCAAGGGTTTGGTAACCCTTATACACGAAATTCAGACCCTATTTATAGCCTAAAGGTTGCAAAAAATCCCAAAATATCTCCCAAGGTCGGTGGAAGAGTTCTGGGCTGTTAAAGGGTCGTTTTTGGCATTTTCGGGGCTGCTCACTCGTCGACTAGTGATACTGTGACAGGCCTGGGTTTTTCCCGCTTTGGTATTTTAACCATAACTTTTGACTCACTTTTCCGATTTTAACGATTCAACTTGCCTTGGATTTTTATTTCAAAGGGGAACAACTTTTATGTTTTGAAAAATTTATAATTCTTCTTTATTCATGGACCAAATTACCATTAAAGCTAACTGGTCCGAAAATGGATTTAGCGGCCCAGATTTTCAGCAGACTCGTTTCCGGATTTCTGACATTTGAACCAATCTCAATTCAAAATCTGAAAAATTTATACACATGAACCTCGAAGAGGGTTTCAATACCTTTCCAAAAATTTAAGAATCACTCGATTCCAATCAGCGGTGAGAATTCTAGAGCTCCCTCAAGTTGAGGTTATGGTAAGACATCCACCCTCTTTGACACGTAAAGTATTTTATACTTTTGTTCTTTCATCCTAAACACCCAACAACAACACTTAAACTAATTTATACCATTCTTATGATTGTTCATAAACCAAATTATATAAATCATCCTTGGCCTTCACAAGACTTGTGCCTATGACACTATTCGTAGCACTATTCACTGCACTATTCATTTACAACCCTTTAAGCACTTAGGGTATTTTATATACCCTTGGTTTTACCCACTTAGAGTATATTTATACTCTCTTTTTGAGACTTAAAACAAGCATCTAAAACCCTCACTCACCTCACCATACTACCAAGAATAAAATGGAAGGCTTTAGGCCTTTACACATACCATGCAAGGACACTATTCACTGACACTATTCATAGCATAGTGAACTCGGATTTCGGGGGTTCTACAGCACCTTTTTTGACGATGGTACCGAAATCTACTACGGGTAAAGTCACCATAAGTGTAGAGTAGGGTTGCTTTAGAGTGCTCATGAACATGCTGGCCAGCTCTTCCTTAGGGATTGGAGTTGGGATCTTTGCTGCCATCTCCCTCCAGCAGATAGCATATTCCAGGAATGATTCATTGTTACGCTGACTCATTTGTTTGAGTTGGCTCCTCTGAGGTCGGAACTCCTGGTTAAAGGAATATTGCTCTATAAAGCAGTCCATGACATCCTACCAAGTCTTGACTTTCTGTTTGTCCATAGACATCCACCATGTAAGGGCTGCCCCCTTCAGACTTGTCTGGAAATACTGGATGAGCAGAGGATGTTTTCTGTTGTGCTGGAGCATGTCCCCCCAAGTATAACTGCAGGTGTTGTTTCGGGCAACCTGAGCCATCATATTTATCAAAGTCTGGTATTTTGAAGTCTGTGGGAATAGCATCCCCTGATGAGAAAGTTAAGTCCTCCAAAGATAGACTGGTACTGGTAGACACACCCTTCATTCTCTTCAATTCTTCTTTCATTTACTTGATCTCCTCATGTTGATCCCTAAGGGATGGAGTAGGTTCTGAAGATGAATATTGGGCATGATTGACGAGTACAAGCTAATCATGATTATGCATGACTTGCAAGAGAGAATATTGGGAAAATATTTTTCAGTGATGCATGATTGGTGAGTACAAGGTAGTGAGACTCAAAGAAAAGAAAAAAGACTTGATCCTATGCAGGCCTATCAGGGATCTTGAAGTTAATTGGCCGGGGCACTTTGTTAAGGTCCATGATCTGTTGTTGGAGGGATGTGATCTCAACCTCTATGTAGTCATTGTTTCTGTAGCGTTGGACATTCGAAATCCGAACTGTCAGATCTACGGTCATTTCAATCTTTGCACTGTTAAGCTGCTCTTGGTAGAAGTGCATCTGGGCCCTGGTGATGGCTGTTTCTTTGGGATCGCCCCTGCGACTCCTCTGGAGAGATTGGACTATCTGCTCGAGCTGCTCAACCTTTTCTTGGGTGGCTTGGAGTTCGTTGCTCTACTCCACTTTCTGTTACCTGAATACTTGTTGGGCTTTCCGTAGCCTTTTCTCTTTTTGCTGGATCTAGAGCTGTCTGTCCAGGAAGATGTCTCTCCATAGAATTACCATTTCAGCTAGGGGTATGGTTCTATGTGATGGAGCTGAGACTGGTGTGGACAATTCCCTGGGGGTGGGCATATCGGATGGAATGTTAGGATCTCCCACCCACAGTTAGTATGCTGAATCGGTCGGTGGTCCTGATCTAACCATAAAGTCAAGCCATTAATCTCGTCTGGAGCTTCGCCAATCTAACTGGAATCGGCGAGTGAGTCTGTCAGAGTGCAATGAGAAGGTGATCTAATCATTTCCCGATAGGTTTATCACTAGGATGCGCTGAGGGAATCCAAACTGCCGGAGGACTTAGATTGGTGTATAGACTGCGGAGCCTGTAAGTCTGACGAGGATCATGCATCATCTGCCAATGATGACAACACGAGGTAGCCTTCTCAGGACAAGCCACTAGCATTGCCATATGATCTGTTCCTCCGACAGAGTTTGGAGAAGCTGGTAGAGCTTTCTGATGTCTGTAGTCGCTATCGGGCCCTGATTTTGAGAAATCTTCTGAGGTAGACTGTAGGCATCACTGAGATTGATGGGTACTACTATGATTGTAGGTAGATGACTTACCAACCATAGGTATATGAGAGGTGTACTGGTATGGAAGATGCCCTTTCTGTGGTCTGCCGCCTGATTGAGAGCCCTGAAAAGCTCTGATAGGATGACGGGTTAAACTGAACCAGAGTTATGTATGTCTTCGATGATCCCTACTAGAATTGATTCGACAAGTGTACAATACCTTGGGAATACCAGCTAAGACATGGCTATCAGTGCAAGGGTGTTGAGACTGGGAAGTTTCGCTATAAAGGAGTCAGGGTTCTACTTGCGCTTGTACTTCTTTTCAAGATGTGATATGGGTATCTGATCAAAAGATCCATTAGGACTGGGCTGCAAGCAGGTAGGATTGATATGCAAGAACCTGGATAGGTTTACCTGATATGTTGTCCTGTAGCGCGGTACTATGGCTTCACCGTCCATGTTTAAACTTAGGATGCACTGGATCTCTTCCAGTGTAGGACATAGTTCGTTCTTACCAAAACGAAACACCATGTGAGATGAGTTCCAATACTGGATAGTTGTGTTCATGAGGCGCGGGTTCGGGTTAACCATGGATAGGTCTAGAATAGTCCCGGTTTTGTAGTACTGAGCTCAAGCGAGACGCTGACTCGAAGTAAAAGCCTCAATTGCTTTCTGGAGGTTATTATCACATGCCCCCTTAGATGTTAGATGCATGGGCTGTGATGGTCGACCCATTAACAGAACAATCCTTGAAGGACCTGCTATCTACCTAGACAATATACAAACTCTGTGAGTGTACTGCGTATGCAGATGGAAATACAAAATGATGATGTAATTTATTTTTTGATTTTTGATTTGATTTGGTGTGACAAGGCACATGTGAACCGATAAGGCAGACAGACGGAGGTCCGACGTGCTTTAGCCTGAGTTGTTTGGAAACCGTGGAATCTATCAGGTCCAGGTTGGGAACAGACCCTGTAAAGGCCTGTTTTCCTAGGATTTGAACCTCATATGCTATGTCAGGAAACAGGGTTGGATATAGTTTATTACAAATACAAGTTTGGCTCATTACATGCCCTTGGGTAGGTGGTTATCCGGGTAGAATATGCTCGGGTAGTCAACCATGATTGGGGAGAAGTATAGGGTGCAAGCAGGTTAGGGTTCAAAGTGACCCTCCCTGGGTGGGCTGCATATAGACTATACCCTATCCTAGGCTATATGTATGAATGCTAGTATGATGCAAGTGTGTTCCTAGTAGGATTGGGGGATCACTTAATACAGTATATATGACTTCCCGGTATAGAACATACCTGAAAAGGGATGATTGGTGAAAGCGGAAGTGTTCAGAATCCTTTCTTGAGGGTAATCACCCACCAGAAGTGACTCCACGGACCTCCAAGATTTTTAAGCCTTTGACACTAAGGATCATCCAGCAGTTGTAAGCGTAATAAGCTTGTCTACTGGGTTAAATGGGATAATTACACTACTATGGCATATATGGTATGCACAATACACAATTAATCCGAGAGATATAAAATGATTAGTATTAGGTTAAACGCTTAGGCATTTTAGCAAATTTGAGGTTAAATTGGCTTAAACATAGGTTCTGTATTGAACCTTAATTAACAATGTGGTCCCCAGCAGAGTCGCCAGAGCTGTGAGCACGGGATTTCGAACTCACGAGGTAGTGTACCCTCTCGGGTATGAAAGTGTTTAGAGTCACCACCTATTCATTCAAAAGGGATAAGTCCCCAGAAATATTGGATAAGGTCTTGGTCTGCGATTAAGATCAGGGTAAAAGGTTCGGTTAAGTCCGGGGAAGGTGTTAGGCACCACAAGGCTTCCATTTTATAATGGTTCCCTACCCCTAGGTGTAAGCCAATTAAAGCCAAAATTTGTTAAAATGCATGAGTCTTTAAGATAGTACTAATCCAAGAAAGAAAAAGCTGACTAGGGTCGAACCCGAGTTGGGTTGCCTACGTACTCACAAGGGTGAGATCAGACCGAGCGTAGTTCTGGCACGTGGGCCTGTGCCGAGGCTAGGGGGTGTGTGTGTGTGCACCAAGGGTGACTAACTGGGCTAGTCCGGTAGACTAGGCTTTGGTTGACCGAGGTAGGTCAAGTGCATGGTTTATGCCCGGTAGGCTTAGGGTTAGTTCAGTAGATTAGGGTTTGAGCCCGGTAGGCCAAAAAGAGGAGTCCGATAGGCTAATGCAGAGTTTGACCATGGTTAAGGTTACTAACTGGGGTTAGGTCAAACTAACCATGGTTAGGATTACTAACCACAGTAAAAAGAAGTATGGTTAAGCTTGATAGCCTTAAATTGGGCCCGGTAGGCCAAGGAGTAAGTCCGATTGACTTGGCTCGGGCTCGGTAGGCCGAGAGCAGGTCCGGTGGCCAAAGGTAAAGCCCGGAGGCTAGGGTTTAGGCTCGGTAGGCTTAGATTGGACCCGGAGGCCAAGATTGGGCCCAGATGCCAGGATTAGGCCCGGTAGGTCAAAGGGTGAGTCCAATAGACTGGATTTTTGGCCCGGTAAGTCAAAATCGGATTTAACCGAGGTTAGGGTTGCTAATCGGGGTTAAGAATTGGTCAAACCATGGTTAAGGTTGCTAATCAGGGTTAAAAATGGCCAAATTAGTTTTATGGTCCATTTAAGATTTTAAGGGATTTTTCCAGATTTTACTAAGGTTAAATGGACTTAACCATGGTCAAGGAAAGAATTAACCATGGTGAAGCTCATTTTACCATGGTTAGGAATGCAGTTGAGCTCGGTTATGATCATCTTTTAAAATTTCTAATTTTTTTAGATTCATAAGGAATTTTCAGGGTTTTTCCTTTTCGATTAGATCAGCTAACCATGGTTAAAAACTAATCGGGATTGGGTTAACCCCTAGTTAAAGCTGGGAATGGTCTAAAATTGGTCCAAGGGGCTAGGCAGGGCCTAGAGTGGCCTCCTACTAGGCCTGAGCCCTGTGCAAAGCCCAGAAAATCAGAAAAATAGAAATGGCGGTAGAGGTTCTACCGCCATTTTTAGCTTCCAATTAACCCTGGTTTTCTAGTTTATAACTGGGGTTAGGGATTAACCCAAGGGTCAAGGAAGTCCCAAGATGGTTCTGGGCCTTTGGTGGGCCTAGGGAAGGGTCTGGAATGGGCTTGAGCTAAGCTCAAAACCACTGCACAGAAAATGATAGAATGACGGTAGAGTTTCTACTGCCATTCTTGACAGTTTTAAGTGTTTTGAATTTTAACTATAGTTAAGCACTGGTATGAACCTAGAAGGACTAGGTTAGTCTCAGAAGGACCCTGGGGATCTAGCCCAGGCCCTGGAAATGGACCAGGACCCACCTACATGGGTCTAAGCAAGTTGCAACATGAAATGCCAGGAATGGCGATACTGAGTTTACCGCCATTCATGGAGTTTTCCAGAAATGGATTTAGACCACATGGGGCTGCACTATAAGAGGTCCGGGGATTCCCTCATGGAATGAGGGACCCCCAGAAGGTATGAGGCTGGCTTGAGGCTTCAGGGAGGTGGTTATACCCGTGAGGGGTTTCCCACACCTATGAAGAAGGTGGGGGAGACCCATGTCTTGAGTTTTGAGCAACAAAATAAACAATAAGAACTAAATGAAGTCCCCTGGAAGTGACCAGGGGCTCATAGAGAATGAAAACAAGATAAAAAGGGCTAAGGGATGCCCTACCCTACTGCTCTGTTCCTGCCGAGGAGATGGAGGCTGCTGACGGTGGTGGTGCAGCATAGAGGTAGGGGGAGTTGAGGGTTGTTTAGAGCACTCCTAAGAGTGGGGGAGGGTGTTTACAGGTGTAGGGAGAGAGCTTAGGCCTTTGAGAATTGCTCAAGGATTCGGAACAAGGGGTTTTTTCTTACAGATGGTCCTTTGGCTGTGGGGAGGCTACCATTTATAGGGAGAGCTCCAGGGGATATATGGGGATATAAGGGAAGGCTTGGAAGCTTTATGGACCTCCTAGAGGTTGAGTGAGGAGGTTGAGGTGATGGTAGAGTGTGTAGGGGGATGAGTACATGCTACAAATTGAAGTTCAGGTAATGGCGGTAGATGATCTACCGCCATTGCCATACCAGCCATAAAATAAATAGCAGGAGATCATCTACTGCCAATTCTGAATTTGTTTAAATTGGGCATGACCCATGCACACTCATGGCAAGGGGGTTTAGTTTTCAGTTTTTTGGGCCTCCTGGGCCCAAACCAAGGGTTTAGGCCGTAGGGGCCTTGGACTTAGGGTTTAAGCCCTAAGGGCTCTAGGGCTAGGCTAGGGCTAAGGTTTAGGGTATGTTTTGTCTTATGGTTACCTAAAGTTTAACTAGGGTTAGGTCCTAGGGTTTCACTAGGGTTAAGTCCTAGGTTTGAAGTAGGGTTTACCTAGGGTTAGGGTTTGGTTCTAGGGTTATGTCCTAAGGGTTGAGGGGGACTCGGTTGGAGATAATATGGTTAAAAGACCTTAACCATGGTTAGGTAGGGGTGTAAAAATTGGGTGCTTACAATTATGAAAACTAGATCATAGATAACTAGTCAAGATGATTATGAAAACTGGATCATAGAATGAATTGGGTTATATTAATGGTTATTTTGATATGGATGCAAACTGCATGAAATAGATCATGAGTAGGCTCCATTATGATGAAGATGAATTTGTGGAAAGTTTGGGAGATAACTCCGAGGAGTTTAGTTTGGATCCAGGAAAACCATTTAGAGCCTTATATATATAGGTAAAGAATTATTGATATAAGTTTGAAGTTTATCTTTTAATAAATGTATTGTCTAAATTATATCTTATGAGTTTGCTGAATTGTTTGCCTTAGTGTTAGTATTTTCAAGTTAGTTCATTACTACTGTGTTTAATAGGAAAACACGCCGCCTAGGAGAGCCCCCAACAACGATACCCTAGCTGGAGCCTTTGAGCCATAACAGTCCTAGCAAACCTAATACAATAATAGCAGAACCTGAATAATGCTCATGTTGTACCCGCCTTGAACCAAAGAAATGGAAGTCAATTAGAGCAATTCAAGAGATTGAGACCGCCAACATTTCCTGGTTCTACTGATCCATTAGTAGCAAAAAAATGGATTTGAGGTATTGAGAAGATTTTTAGGGCAATGGCTTGTGTTGAGGAAACTAAGAACGAGTTAGTTGTGTTTATGTTAGAAGAAGAGGCTGAACACTGGTGGATAACAGTTGAGAGAACCATCCCAGAGAACCTTAGGCCTATCCCATGGGTAAGATTTATTGAATTATTTTATGAAAAGTATTTTTCATCTGCTATGAAGAAAGAAATGAAATCAAATTTCTTCAGCTCACCCAAGGAAGTTTGATTGTTAGTGAGTATGAACAAAAATTTAATGAACTTTTGAGGTTTGCACCACGATTGGTAGAAGATGATCAATGGAGGATTGATAAGTTTGAAGACGGATTGAAGACTACAATCCGAGGGAAGTTAGCAGTTTAGCAATTTACGTCTTTTATAGATATTTTGGATCGGTTTTTGAAGATCAAAAGAGTTCATGAGGAGTTTCAAAAGCCTAGCTTTGACAAAGGGAAGAAACCAGTCGGGAAGACTTGAGATAAGAAACCATCAGGAGTGGAAACAAGAAAAGAAAGTTTGAGGAAAACAATCAAGAGAAGAATACAGAAAAGGCAGTACCAACTTGTGGTCATTGTGGTAAGATGGGTCACAAATCGAAAAATTGTCAAGTAATTTCTAGAACATGTTATCAGTGTGGCAAGTCGGGACATATCAACCCGAATTGTCCAGAGTTACCAAAAAAATTGACCGGTGGAAGCAATGGTCATGTCTTCGATATTGGCTCTACACATTCTTTTGTCTCTTCCCATTTTTCTAAGAATATTAGAACCAAGCTTGACACATTGGAGCACATGATGACGATTACCACACCATCTGGAAAGAGTTTTTGCACCAAAACCTTCTACGATCAATGTCTTATACAAAAGGATAGTGTGTAAATGATTGTTGATCTCCTAGTGTTAGATATGAAAGATTTTAATCTCATACTAGGGATGGGTTGGATTTCAGAACACTATATAATAAGTTGATTGTAAGGCTAGGACATTAACCTTTAGGATTCCAGACATTTTTGACTTTGTCATACGAGGAATTGATAAGGAAGAAGAGTTTATGATCAATAACACCCTAGTAGTCAAGGAATTTTTTTTAGATATATTTCTTAAGGAATTACCAGGACTTGCTCCAGTTTGGGATTTTTTGATAGATGTTATTCCTGGCATAAGCCCGATATTGAAAATGCCTTAAGATTACACTCTAGACCTTGAAGGAAAATCAATTAATTTGCTAAATTCTTGAAGTGCAAATTTTGGCTGGAAAATGTATATTTCTCAAGTCACATAGTATCTAGTGAGGGAATTTCATTGGATCCATCCAAGATTAAGGCAGTAATGAAGTGGGAAAGGCTAACTAATGTCACTGAGGTTTGAAGTTTTTTAGGCCTAGCTGGTTATTATGAGAGATTGCAGATGGATTCTCAAGGATAGTTACCCCGTTAATTGAATTGACAAAGAAAAATTTCAAATTCAAGTGGTCATCATTAAGGGAAAAGAGTTTCCAAGAATTGAACAGTCAAGTGACCACAACTTAATTTTAAGAATCCCCTCAGGAATGGGAGGTCATGAAGTCTATTGTGATGTGTTTGACATATATGCCCTAGAAAGCCAATAAGAGACTTTTCTATGTTGATTAGACAAACATCATATTCACACAACCAACTATAAATGGTATTTATATTAATTAATGTCTCATTTGATGATGACATAAAGTTCCATAGGTAACATTATAGGAAAATCATGCAAAGGTTACGGGGAGATATGATTTTTCAGTTCCTTGTAAACCTAATATTGTTCAAAGCCTCTAGAGTACTGGTTGGGCACTGTACTTCATCATAGCTTGCACATGTGTAGTTCTCTAAGTAGTGTGATAAATCTCATTCACAGAGAGTGTTGACTCTTGACTAACATGTGAGTATATGTAGCAAGTACATAATATTGAACGGGGTCACTAGTGGATACCCTATGGAATACACTGTCAAATTGTATTAGGGTTATCCATTCGACAAATTGTCCTTAGACCTTAGAGGTTAACATATTCTCAAACATTTGTCTATATGGCTTTGATGTGCCAATCGGCAATGTGTAATTCACAAGACTAACTCCGACTACGTTGGGTCATGTACACAATGTTTGGAGAAGTGTGTAAACACTCAATAAGGAATCCAAAACTCCTTAATTGGAGATTATGATATCAAGGTGGTAATTGTTGAACTGAACTGTTAAATCCAGTACTGGTGCTTTTGGTAAAATGGTCTTTATCGAAGTATATATTTTCAATATGGAAAAGTATATATATATGTCAGTTCTTTTCTAATATTTCTTCAAAACTGTTTTGGAAGTTTAGTTTAATGAAAAAGTATTCATGAGAAAGAGTTCTATTCATAAGCTAGGGACTAGACAGTGGACTTGTTCCAATCTTGGAAGCTTTCGTGTGATATCGGAATGTGGAAGGATTTATTTGTAAATATATTGTGAGATAGTACTTACAAGCAATTCTCTAATTTCTAGAAGTTAGTCACATTGTGTTAATGGACATTATTGTGATTGGTGGAAGTCCAGGGACATAGATAAAATTCTATGATCCTAATGGAGTTTTAGGAACGTGTTTCCTAGCAAAAATGCTTCAACCAAAAAGGTGAAGTACATGGTCCCATAACCGGAAATAGGAGATTCCGTTAGATTGAACACACTAGGACCTTCTTAAAGCTTTTAATTAAATTAATTAATTTCTCTAAGTAATCACTATATGGTATAGTGAAGCTCTAAAAGGTAAAATCACATTGGATGTGATAAACCAAATGGGTAGGACCCATTGGGGATTTTGATAAAAGATCAAAGATGACCTTTAGGGTTTTGGAAAGGGGCGTGTGGAAGTGGGGCCCACCTAGGGTGGAATGCCTACTTCAAGAAGGAAACCTTGTTTTAATTAGTTCCTAATTAATTGACTCTATTGGATAAGGTTAGTTAGTTAGTTAATTAGTTACTAATTAAAGATTCCCTAATTGTTAGTGTCGCGACCAAAAACCCACCCTAGGAGTTAGAGTGAATCTTGGACGACTTATCCTAACCTACATGATGTGCTTGACAACCATCCTACAAAACGCATGGAGCATATACAATAGAGGACAAAATAGCGGAAGCATAACTAACATGGCACAGCGGAAGTCTAACCAAAACCTCTATATATATATATGATCCAAGTTTGTACAACAGAGAAATCAAAATAAAGAAGGTACGGACATGCTCGCCAAAATACATGGGTATAAATCTCTCATGCTCACCCACACTCACTTAGAATCTACCACCTAATAATAGCCCTACACTTGAGGCTCCTCAGCAGGGACCTCCTTGATGTACTCCTCCACCCATGGGCCAGGAGCACAAATATCAAAAGGAGCAGCCGCTCCACTATCACCTGCCGATATGAGACGTACGGCTGAGCATGGAATACTCAGAGGGTACCAAATACTAACCAACAGTCATAGAAATCCTCTACCCATGGATGCGATATGTCGCACATAAACCTGAGAGTTTTGGTTTGGTTTTCTCCTGTATGCGATCGATCGCACACTCTTACGATCGATCGCAGATCTCTGCGATCTGTCGTACCTGGCATCCCATCTATCGCATATGGTCCAAAATGTTTGGGACCAATTTCACTTGCATGCGAACGATCGCAACTAACTTGTGATTGATCGCACTTCCCAGATGTTGTTGTTTTCTCTCATTTTTTCCCACATTGGTATTTTGGCCATAACTTTTGACTCGTTCAACGGATTTTAACGATTCAACTTACATTTGATTCGTCTTTCGAAGAGGAACATTTCTAGCATTTTAGAATTTTATCTACTTTATTTGTGGATCAAATTGTACCCAAAGTTGACTGATCCGTAAATGGAGTTTGGTAACCCAGATTTTCAATAATTCCGACTTTGGAATTCCAAATTTTAACTCAAGAAAATGGCCTTAAGGCTTTGATACATGAAAAAGATATCTGGGGTGCTACATCCTTCCCCCCTTATAAGATTTCATCCTCGAAATTTGGACGATACTTGCATTATAACCAAAACAAAATTACATGGCATAAACAAAAGCCTATTCAAACAACTCTGGGTACTTTGCTTTGACTTTGGCCTCATGCCCCCATGTGGCCTCTTCTCGAGCATGGTATTGCCATTGCACGAGAACCAACGGGATAGTCTTGTTGCGAAGCACTTGATCTCTCCGATCCAAAATCTGAACCGGCTTTTCAACCAAAGTGAGATCCTCTCGGATTTCCAACAGTTCCAAGTTTATGATATGCGAAGGGTCTGAAATGCATTTCCAGAGTATCGACACATGGAACACATTGTGGACTGTGGCCATATGAGTTGGAAGAGCTACCTGGTAAGCAACTTCACCAACTCGCGTGATAATCTCAAAGGGGCCGACGTACCGAGGGCTGAGCTTGCCTCACCTGCCAAATCTCATAATCCCCTTGCTAGGAGATACTTCACAAAGGCTTGATCCCCAACATGGAATTCCAAGTCACTGCGGCGAATGTCCGCATAGCTCTTCTGACGATCTTGAGCAACTTTCAACCTATCCTTGATGATCTTAACTTTGTTCACAGTTTGCTCAATCAACTCAGGACCCAATACCTTTCTCTTTCCCACTTCATCCCAGTAGAGAGGAGACCTGCAAAGGCAAATGGTGCCATCTGGATGCTCGCCTAGTAGCTATTATTGTAGGCAAACTCCACCAAAGGCAATTGCTCTTCCTAGCTACCCTTGAAATCTAACATACATGCCCAAAGCATGTCTTCGTGCTCTTCCCAACTACCCTTGAAATCTAACATACATGCCCAAAGCATGTCTTCGATGATTTGGTTCACCCTCTCAGTTTTTCCATCCGTTTGTGGATGAAAGGCGGTGCTAAAGTCTAGTCGGGAACCCATAGCACTCTGAAAGATTTTTCAGAACCTGGAAGTGAATCTTGGATCCCGATTTGACACAATGCTAACTGGCACCCCGTGAAACCGAATGATTTCCTTGATGTACAGTGCCGCCAACTAGTTCGAGTTAAATGTAGTCCGATAAGGTAAGAAATGCGCAAACTTTGTTAGACGATCTACTATAACCCATATTGCATCTGAGTTCCTTGCCATAAGTGGCAAGCCAACAATGAAGTCCATGGAGATGTGCTCCCATTTCCACTCGAGAATAGGGAGAGAGTGTAATAGACCCGCTGGTTGCATGTGCTCTGCTTTCACCTGTTGGCACACCAAGCACCATGCCACATACTCTGCAATATCTCTCTTCATATTTTGCCACCAAAAGTGCCCCTTGAGGTTCCAGTACATCTTCGTACCCCCATGATGCACTGTATACTTCGAACCATAGGCTTCATCCATAATCTCCCGCCTCAACTCTACATTGGCAGGGACACACAGTCTTTCCCTGAATGTGATAGCACCTCGGCTAGTTAGAGAAAAGTCTTCACAACCCTTGACAACTTCCTTGTCCTGGAAAGCCAACAAGTTAGCATCCGAGGGTTGCAACTCTCGGATTCGATCTATGATGTATGGCCGAACTGTGATATTCGTCATTACTGGACTGCGGATGGAAGCATTGACACTGATGTCCAAATTTACCAAATCTTCCAATAGCTTTAATTCATGTACCAACATGTGAGCCAACAACCCCGGAGGTCTTCTACTCAAAGCGTCAGCCACTACATTTGCTTTGCCCAAGTGGTATTGGATGGTGCATTCGTAGTCTTTCAAAAATTTCATCCAACACCGTTGCCGTAAATTCAGCTCCTTTTGGGAAAAGAGGTACTTGAGGCTCTTATGGTCTGTGAACACATAGAACTCCTCCCCATAGAGGTAATGACGCCAAATCTTGAGTGCAAACACTACTACAGCAAGCTCCAAGTCGTGCGTGGGGTAATTCTTTTTATGCTCCTTTAATTGCCTTGATGTATAGGTAATGACCTTCTTGTGCTGCATGAGAACACACCCAAGCCCGACGTGCGAGGCATCACTGTACACCTCATAACCACCGTGCCCGGATGGCATTGTAAGGACAGGGGCCATGGTAAGCCTCTTTTTCAGCTCCGTGAAGCTGATCTCGCACTTATCGCTCCATATAAACAAGGCATTCTTCCTGGTCAGATAATTGAGCGGTGCTGCAAGGCTGGAGAACCCCTCTAAGAATCTCCTGTAGTAGCCTGCCAAACCCAGGAAGCTGCGTATCTCAGTGACACTCCTGGGCCTCGTCCAACTCATGACTGCCTCTATCTTCTTTGGATCTATCAAGATGCCTTCTGCAGAAAAAACGTGGCCTAGGAATGCCAATTCCTCTAACCAAAACTCACACTTGCTTAGTTTGGCATACAGTTTGTGCTCTCTCAGTATTTCCAAAGCAAGGCGAAGGTCTCACGTGTGATCTTCCCATGTCTGGGAATATATCAGGATGTCATCGATAAACACTATCACGCATCGATCCAGGTATGGTCAGAACACCTGGTTCATCAGATCCATAAAGGCTACTGGTGCATTCGTGAGACGGAAAGGCATTACTAAGAACTCGTAATTTCCATATCGAGTCCTGAAAGCAGTTTTAGGAACATCTTCAGCCTTGATCTTCAACTGGTGGTAACCGGACTGAAGATCAATCTTAGAGAAAAAGTTTGCTCCCTTTAACTAATGAAACAAGTCATCAATCCTAGGTAATTGATACTCATTCTTTATTGTGACCTTGTCCAACTGTCTGTAATCGATGCACATCCGCATCGAGCCATCCTTCTTCTTGACAAATAGCACCGGGACACCCTACGGTGAGACACTTGGTCGAATGAAACCAAGGTCTTGCATCTCCTCTAATTGAGTCTTCAATTCCTTGAGTTCAATCGGGGGTATTTTGTAAGGAGCCCGGGGATGGGAGCTGTGCCTGGTGCAAGCTCGATCATAAACTCAATCTCCCTGTCTGGGGGCAACCCTGGCAACTCCTCTGAAAATACATCCAAGAATTCACTCACAACCAGAATTGTCAAAGAGCCCTTTGCCTCGGGGTTCGCTAGACTCAACGCCCACAAAGAGGGTAATATCCTTACTTGTCAACCCCCAAAAATGAAATGGGTTCCCTTCCACCTGCTTGAAGAGTACCATCTTCTCAAAGCATGCCACCTAACCATGGTGAGCTGCTAACCAATCCATCCCTAAGATGACGTCGAAATCTTGGAATCCAAGGATGATGAGATCAGCTACCAACTCACGGCTTCAAACTTGAACTGTACTGCCTCTGAAAATGCTATTTGCTACCACTGTCTTACCGAGAGGAATTGAAATGAATAACTCCGATTCCAGTTGACTAGGCTCTGTAGAAAACCCTTGGGAAAAACTCGACGAGAAAAATGAATGAGTAGACCCGGTGTTAATCAACACTCTAGCCAAACATTCATTAACTAACAAAGTTCCTGAAATTATAGTTAGCTAAGTCAATCCATGCATCAACAACGTATATATATAGGTATATATATCTATATATCATGCCATATACGTACCCAATGAAATAATACATAACATAACAATCATGGATAATTAAATAAAACTACAACTGCGTACCTTGCACTACATCATTAGAGGCAAGTGCATCACCCTCTGTCAAGGCAAATACTTGCCCTTGATTCGCCTGGCGAAGCGGAGGTGCAGACTGCGCAGGCTGGGAGGATGCCTGGCATGTTCCTACTGGGCGGACTGGGGGCCTAATCCCCTACGACTGGCCTGGTAAATGCCTTGTCCTTGCCCTCTTCTCCGGCAGTGCCATGCTACTAGATTGGCCTCTTGCCAAGTCCCTCTTCCTCACAAAAGCCTCCGAGTTAGTCTCAACTAACAAGGCTTTATCCACCACTTTAGCATAAGTGGCGTTCCTGAAGACCGAGACTTGGTCCATGATGAAGTCCCTAAGCCCTTACTCAAACCTCTTTGCCTTCATCGCCTCGGTGGGGATCATGTGAGGCACAAATCTCGAGAGTTTCGAGAATTTGGCCTCATACGCGTTACAGTCATTGAACCCTGCTCGAGGTTCATGAACTCCCTCTCTTTCTTTTTTTGAGCTCCCACTGGGAAGTACTTCTTGTAGAAGGTATCCATGAACTCGCCCCAAGTCCATGGTTGACCTTACCTGGTCAATTCTCGAGTCCTCAAGGCGGACAACCACCAATGGTGGGCCTCACCCTCTAGCATGAAAACAGCCAATGCCACTCTTTCTTCCTCTGTGGGTGAGAGGACCGCGAAGATCTTCTCCAACTGAAGGATCCAAGCCTCTGCAATAAGAGGGTCCACACTCCCATGGAATGTTGGAGGCCTCATTCTCTGAAATGCCTCAACCCTAGCTGTGCAATGTGCTGGTGCTGCAGGCGGTGGAGTAGGTGATGCAGATGATAGAGTATCCTGCCTAGCTGCCAATAAAGCCAAAGTCTCTGCAATAGAGTCAAGAACCTGAGAGAGGTCCGACTACTCATCCTCATCTTGAGAGGAGGAAGAAGCTCTCGTTTGTGGTCCGCGACCCTGTGTGCCTCGCCTCATGACTAACGTCCTGAGAACAATAGCACCACATGGGTCTAACTTGGAACCACCATTTATTATAGTTCCACTTCACAATAATTCTAGTAGTATTACTTGTATAATACTAACATACATCGCATCATAACCATCGGTGTATGCATAATAGACTTAGTGTTCTAGCATTTCTAGACACGCACTTGGTTGAATCCAACCATTTTAGACTAAGACTAAGGTCTAGTCTTACACTTGGAACATTACTCACTTCCAACTTACTTCCTTCCTAACTTGCTTCCTGACATATGATCTTGTCAAGCCGTGGTACCAGATTCTAGTGACCCTAAAGACCTAAAGCCTAAGCTCTGATACCACTTTTGTCGCGACCCAAAACCCACCCTATGAGTTAGAGTGAATCTTGGATGACTTATCGTAACCTACAAGACGTGCTTGAAAACCATCTTGCAAAACACATGGAGCATATACTATAGAGGACAAAATAGCGGAAGCATAATTGACATGGCACAGTGGAAGTCTAACCAAAACCTCTATGTATATACATGATCCAAGTTTGTACAATAGAGAAATCAAAATAAAGAAGGTATGGATATGCCCACCAAAATACATGAGTATAAATCTCTTATGCTCACCCACACTCACTTAGAATCTACCACCTAATAATAGCCCTCCACCCGAGGCTCCTCAGCAGGGACCTCCTCGATGTACTCCACCTCCACCCATAGGCCAGGAGCACAAATATCAAAAGGAGCAGCCACTCCACTATCACCTACTGATATGAGAAGTACGACTGAGCATGGAATACTCAGCGGGTACCAATTACTAACCAACAGTCATAGCAATACAATAATGGAAATAAAGCGGAAGCAGTTCATATCATAACAAGAAAGTAAAACAGTTTATATTTTATACTTGCATCACATCAAAATCGGAAAACTCTTGAAATCGTCGTGTGCTTTACTTGACCTGAAATTAATCTTTTCGTGCTTGAAAACTTGACTTGCCATGTTCTGTCTTGTTTGTCTTGTCGTGTCGTGTCATGTCTTGCTTGTCTTGTCGTGTCATGCATGTTATGTCATGTCATGAAATGCAAATGCTCATGCTTGCTTGCTTGCTTGGAATTTAAACATGCTCATGCACATGGGATGTTAGTGGCCTTGAACAAATTGGAGGGAGGGTAGTGTAAACCCCCTCTTAAGGAAATGAGATGCGGCTTGCGAGGGAGGGTGGTATAGAACCCCTTCTTATCGAAACATGAAATTAAACATGCATGATTGAAGGCCCACTAGCATCTTGCTTGACATGTTCATGTTCTTGTTCTTGTCAAAAGTGAGGCAAAACATATCTTAAGATTTGCACTACCTCTCATACCAACCCTTACGTTTGGCCTTGTCATGGTGTTCGTGAATCGAGAATAAAACCCTTATCTTGAAAAAACTCGATAAACCATGTCATGCATGTCGTGCTTGTGGCTTTGTGTACATACTATAATTTGGAATTAAACATGACATATGGAGTTCAATAATACATGAAATAGCATTCGTTTCAACACATAAGGATATTCATGCCGTTATGGGAAGCGAATAAATCACACTATCATAAACCCTAGAAGTTTCATATGCCTTAAATTCATACATGCTTTTCTATAAACAATTATCATTCTCTTCACCTTGACATTTCATCAAACATTTGGTGTGTACATTATAGTTAAAGCCTACATCTTGCTTTTCTAGATGGATTAATGCTCATGGCATACATGTGTGTTCATTATTGGCAAAATACCCTTCCCATTTCATTCATCACAAAACATACATACGGCATCCATCGCCCATACACAACCATCCATCTCCATCCATTCATCCCATCTCATTATCATGCTTAGAATTTAGGGTAAAACCCATAAAATGAAGAAAAGAAGAAAAGACAAACGAGAAGGGTAGTATAGGGCACCGACCTTCAATAGAATGAAGAAAACCCTTGATTTGGAGTCCCAACTTTGAAGAAGAACCCCTCTTGGGTTTGAGGAACTCTAGTTGATTTGGGGAAGATCCTTGCTTGAAAATCTTCAAGCTTGAGCTTCCCTTGATCTCCAATCAAGACCCTCTTTGGAGGTTTTTCACAATTTTCCTCTTCTCCTTTCTCCCCTCTTTCTCTCCTTTAGGTTTAGAAAAAGCCCCAAATGAAGTTCCCTAACAAGCTAAGGGTTTAAACCCTCAAATTCGGCATCAGCTATCGCGTGCGATCGATCACACACTTAATAGCGATCGATCGCGGGTCAGTGTGATCAATCGCACATAGATGCGATCTGTCGCACATGAACCCGAGAGTTTTGGTCTGGTTTTCTCCTGCATGCGATCGATCGCACACTCTTGCGATCGATCGTAGATCTCTGTGATCTGTCGTTTACCTGGCATCCCATCTATCGCATATGGTCCAAAATGTTTGGAACCAATTTCACCATCGCACCTAACTTACAATTGATCGCACTCCCCAGATTTTGTTTTCTCTCATTTTTCTCTACTTTGGTATTTCGGCCATACCTTTTGACTCGTTCGACGGATTTTGACGATTCAACTTGCGTTGGATTCGTCTTTCAAGGAGGAACATTTCTGGCATTTTATAATTTTCAAATTCTACTTTATTTATGGATCAAATTGTCCCCAAAGTTGACTGATCCGCAAATGGAGTTCGGCAACCCAGATTTTCAATAATTCCGACTTTGGAGTTCCAACTTTTAACTCAAGAAAATGGCTTTAAGGCTTTGATACATGAAAAAAAAATCCAGGTTGCTACAGTTAGGGATTCCATTAGTTTGTTACTAAAATGATTAGTTAGTTACTAATTCAAGATTCCTTATTGGATAAGGATAAGATTAGTTACTAATGGATAAGGTTAGTTTCTTTTAAGATTAATCCTAATTAGGAGAATAATCATTATGGAAACAATTGAGGAAATCTAATTGGATTAGGAGAAGGAGTCTTGGATTGCAAGCAATCCAAGAGGGAACCTATAAATAGGTGGACGCCCACCCTTGGGAAATAATAATTCTCTCCATGTTTTCTCCTCTCCATTCTCTCCTCAATCTCACGCCCAACTCTTCTCTCTCTTTTGGGAATTGTGAAAGGTTATTTTCCCTCTCTTCTCTCTTGGTTCTAGTTTTTTCTCTTGAGCAAAAGTAGAACCAATCTTGTTAAATCAAGAAAGGATCTTGAGATTCAAGAAAAGAACAAAGATCATAGAGCTGGAATTTGGAAGGGCCATTAGCTTCCATTAGAGAAAGCTTTAAAGGAAAAAGAAGGTTCGTGTGGATCGCGAAGGAGACTTGATACTTGTGAAGTTTTACGAGTACTGTTCTAACATGGATTTGACTTAACAATTTCAAAGTCACAAAGGTGAATGTTATTTCAACCTTCATTGAATAAAATCAATTAGAATCTTAGTCAGATCTTGGGATTCGATGTATGCCCCCCTAAGAACTGTTTTTCTAAAATTAAAAAGAGACATACTTTTAATGACGTGTCTCAGAAATGATTGGGTTGTGTATTGACGCAAAATAGAAGAGTGATTTTTTATGCATCTAGGAAGTTGAAGACTCACGAGCAAAACTACTCCACTCACGATCTTGAGTTGTTAGCAATTTGGAGACATTAATTATTTAGGGAAAAAGTTGGTAGTATTCACCGACCACAAAAGTTGGAGGTATTTATTTTCTCAAAAAGAACTCAATATGAGATAAAGAAGATAGATGGAGTTCTTCAAAGACTACTACGATATAATCTAATATCTATTGGTAAAGAAAATATCGTTACTGATGCACTGAGGTGGAAAACAATTGAATCATTGGCAAGTATTAGAATGGGGATGTGAAAAGTGATTAAAGAATTTCAGATTTGGGATTTGAATGTTGAGGAAAGAATATCAAAGTCAGTGTTGGTGAATATTCAAGTTCAGCCTAAATTAATACTGTAGAACCCTAGAAATTTTGCCCATGTATTGGAACCCATGCCAAGGCTTTAGGCCTTTGTAATCTTCCATTTATATGAAATAAGAGATTCTAAAGAACCACAAGTGTTACGAAGTGGGATTCCTAAGTCGGATATATTAAAAATCTGGTTTACTAAACTCCAATTACGGATCAGTTAACTTTAAGGGCAATTTGGTCAATAAATAAAGAGGAAATTAAAATTGTAAAATTCCAGAAATGTTTCTTTTCGAATAACGAGTCTAATGTAAGTTGAATCGTCAAAATCTGACGAACGAGTCAAAAGTTATGACCGAAACACGAAAGAAGGAAAATCTGGAAATTTTCTGCAAGTTACGAACGATCGTACAAACCCTACGAACGATCGTAGGTGGGCTATGATTGATCGTAAAAACTTATGATCGATCGTAGAATCTTAGGAATGGACAAATATCTCTGTAATGGTTACGATCGATTGTAGGAAACTATGAGCAATCGTAGCATATTTGCGATCAATCGTAGACAGGTTACGATCGATCGTAGATCGCGAACCCAGAATTTTTATTCAGAAATTTTAGGGTTTCTCCTCCTTGCCTATAAATAGGGGATGGTATTTGGGGGTTTTGGTTTACCCTAAACCTAAAGAGAGCCTCAGAGAAATTGAGAGAAGAAGAGGGTTTCCAAGAGGGGTTTTCATCTTTGAGGAGAGATTAAGCAAGTGGGTGACCTAGATCACTCCCAAAGGCTTGGATTCTTCAAATCTAAGGCAAGGTTCGTGAGAAACGCCTCCTCCAAGCTCAATAATGTCTCTGCCCACGTTTTGGAAGTTTTTCCCTCATCCTATTGAAGGATGGTACTATATGCAACCCTCCTAGCTCATATCCTCTCTTTTTTTCCCTTCTTTCTTATTTTCCTTAAGTATGAACAAAATAAAAGATGGATTGTGGTGTGAGAAAGGATGTTGGGCGATGGATGCCGTGTGGATGTGTTGTGATGAATGAAATAGGAAGGGTATTGTACCAATAATGAATACACATATATGTTGTGAACATAAACCCATCTAGAGAAGCATGGTTTAGGCTTTAACCAATAATTTACACATCACATGTTTGGTGAAATGCCAAGGTGAAGAAAATGAATTATAAATCAAGAAAGTTATGATTTAAAGGGTATGAAATTGCTAGGGTTTATGATAGTGTGTTTAATTGCCTTTTTCCAATGGTATGAATAATTACTTGTTGAAATAAATGTTATGCTATACTTTGTTGAATTCCAAATGTCATATTAAATTCCAAGTTAATGCATGTACACTATTTCATGAGCACGGCATGCATGACATGGTTTATCGGAGTTTCCAAGAATAAGGGTTGGTAATTAGAGGTAGGGCATATCTTAAGATATGTATTGCCTCGCTTGTGACAAGAACAAGCATTGCATATGAGGGAGTCGACCCACGGCTCCTGAGTATGTGCATCAATAGGACCTGCCGACATAATATGTACGATTGAGCATGGAATATTCAGCGTATACAAACCACTAGATAGTAATATCATAAACAGTAATCCAACATATATCACAGTTTATCATTTCAAATGCATTTCTGAAATCAGAGAGCAGAAAACAAAATCATATCATGTGCATATATCTCAGAAAAATACTATCGGAAAACATCTTCTTTTCATCTTTTGTCTTTTACATCTTCTTATCATCTTTTGTTGAAAACATCTTCTTGTCATCCTTTATCATATTGTACCATTGCATATACGGGTATTTAAAATACCTTGGCTTTTATCTTTTATTATCTTATCATGTACGGGTATTTAAAATACCTTGGTATTCATCATTTGCTACCTCTGGAGTCGAACAACTAGTACCTGTACCCACGTAAGCTGGGTGGCCTAATGTTCTCCTCACCTTCAACTACCTTCGGGGTAGACGACCAGTATCCATCTCCCTTCCGGGCGGCTTGCTATCATTGGAGTCCGATGCCAGTATCCATTTCCCTTTCAAGCGGCCTGCTATCGACGCATCCCCGTACGCTTTTTCCGTATACTTTCCATCTTCTTGTACTTCTTGTAACATCTTGTGCTACTTGTACTTTCCGTATACATGTGCTTCTTATACTTTCCGTATATATCTTTTTGCTTCTTGTACTTTTCTTATACTTCTTTTGATTTTTGTACTGTTCATTTGGTTCACTTGCATCTTATACTTTTCATGTGATTCATTTGCATCTTATACTTTTTTTCTTCTTATTCTTGTATTTCATCTTATATACATGTACTTCTTCTTTTGGATACCCATAATTTAGAAAAACTCGATCATGCATATGCATGTGTCTGTTTAGCAATTGTGATATAACATGGTAGACATTAAAGAAAACACTTTACATATGGTCATGTGTCTCATACTTAACATAATTCATCCATCACCATAATCCATATACAATAATATCACACCATTCGAATCACATTTAAAATAAGGTTTTTCTACTTATTTTTTCCAAAACATATGGCTTTTAACATGCTTTTCATCTTTTGGATACTAACATGTAGAACAACTCACTATTTATCGTCTTTTATTTGTTGGTTACAGCATAGCATCATCACAATTAACTCACATCACCATCCATAGGATTTTATCTTGATATAAAGAAGGTTTCATGAAATCAATAGCTAGAAGAGTACATTTCCATATATACAAGGCCATCTATATCTCTACTTGTCAAGAAAATCATGTTTTTCATTAAGGGTTTATGAAATTAGAACCTAGTAGAGTGTATCTACCTTATGGGATGAAATCCCTTTGATCCAATGCTTGAAAAGGCTTGAAGAAGCTTGTAGAAGCGAAACCCAAGCTTGTGGATGAAAATCCAAGCTCCAATGGCGCGTAGGAGCGAGATCAAGGCTTGATTTGTGCTCTTCTTCTCTAAATCCAAAAACCCTCCTTGAAATCCTCCACTCTCTTCCCTTCTCTTCTAAGATCTCTCTCTAGGTTTATGGTAACCCAAAACCCCCAAAAAGGTCTCCTATTTATAGGCCAAGAGGTGAAAACCCTAAAAAAACACGCACTAAAGAGTTTGATTCGCGCACCTACAATCGTTCGTAGGCTTCCTATGATCGATCGTAGCCTCACCATTGAGCTTTTAGTATTTCTGGAGCCATACGATCGTTCGTAGGTCTTCTACGATCGATCGTACAGAATGTTTTCCAGATTTGTCCCGCTTTGGTATTTTGGCCATAACTTTTGACTCGCTCGTCGGATTTTGACGATTCAACTTGCATTGGATTTGTCTTTTGATGGGCAACAACTTTTATGTTTTATAAAAATCCTAATTCTTCTTTCTTCATGGACAAATTTCCCCCTAAATCTGACTGGTCAGGAAATGGGTTTCAGCAACCCAGATTTGCAGCAGACCTGATTTTGGAAATCGG
This sequence comes from Tetracentron sinense, assembly GCA_015143295.1. Classification (NCBI taxonomy): domain Eukaryota; kingdom Viridiplantae; phylum Streptophyta; class Magnoliopsida; order Trochodendrales; family Trochodendraceae; genus Tetracentron; species Tetracentron sinense. The sequence goes on along the minus strand of CM026556.1, from coordinate 18,398,612 downwards.
GCGTTTGACTTAACCCCGACTCAAAATCCAGAAAAATGGTCAACATGAACCTCATAGAGGGTTCCAATACCTTTCTAAAAATTGAAGAATCACTTGATTTTGATCAACGGTGACTCAACTAGAGCTTCATAAAGTTGAAGGAAATGCTAAAACATACCACTTCAACACTTAGAACACTTCAAGTGATTTCACACTCTTTTCCCTTGGGTCCAATACCATACTCACACCTCATTAATCATTCCCCAATATATTTTTAATCCTTCCAAGTGATCATTTAACATACACCAACATGCATGAGAGGGCCCGACCTCTTTATGCCTCGCGCACTAGCACTATTCACTAACAACCCATTAAACACCTTGGGTATTTTATACCCTTGTTTTTAACCACTTAGAGTATCTTTATACTCTCATTTTGGGACTCCAATTAAATACCTAAAACCCTCACTTGACTCACCATAATACCAAGAACACTATGTAACAGTGAACCAAATTTTCGGGGTTCTACAGTTAGGGAGTATTAGGCATGTAAAAATCTAATTTTGTTGTCTTTTTCTTGTGTCTGTAGAGGTAAGGTTTATGTCCCCCCCCCCATTTTTATTTTTTTGGTCTTTTGTTCTTTTAGGGGTAAGGCTTTTGTTCCCCCCTTTTTGTCTTTGTAGGGGTAAGGTTTTATGTCCCCCCATTATTTTCTTATTTAATAAAACCGGTAGGGGTCTGCCAAACCCCCCCACTCCTTTGAAGTGGATTTTATCAAAAAAAAAAAATCTCCCACTTGCCCTAAAAGTCACTGTGTCATAGATTTCAATCTCATACTATCTAAGTGTAGCACCCCGGATTTTTCTATACTTAATAAATACCGTTTTCGTAGCTAATTGGCCTTCCTCATAGTCTAATTAATAAATAAGAGAGAAATCGGAAATTCTGAAACGTCAGAAATGTGTGTTTTCGAAAGACGAACCCAACGCAAGTTGAATCGTCGAAATCCGACGAGCGAGTCAAAAGATATGGTCAAAACAGTCCAGACATACAGAGAACCGATCGCTCGGTCCAGTCAGCGATCGATCGGTCCATAACCGATCGATCGGTAGCTATCGCACGGTCAAAAATTTTGTATGGGGAAATTTTCCAGAGAGCATGTTTTTGACCGGTCGCTCGGTCAAGAACACCGATCGCTCGGTAGGCAACCGATCGATCGGTCATAACCACCGATCGCTCGGTCTTCGCGTTTTTGCAGAAATTTCAGTAAGGGCGTTTTCGTCTTTTGGGTGTTAAACCCTTACCCATAAGGGTTTGCTCGACCCTTTGAGGCCTCACTTACAACACTTAGGGATATTTGAGAGAGAGGGAGAAGAAACTAGGGTTCCAAAGCCCCCTTTCCATTTGAGTAAGATCAATGGTTTAAGCACCCAAGAGCATCCCTAAAAGCTTGGATTTCGAAAATCCAACCTCAAGCTCGTGTGGGACTCCTTCTCCAAGGTAGGGCAGCGTTTTCCACGGCAACTTCAAGGTTGTTTTCCCCACACTAAGCCTTCTTCAAGCAAGGATCTTTCTTCTTGCAAGTTGGAGCTTCAATCAAGGTTTCTACTAAGGATCAAGCCTTGATTCAAGGTTAGTACACCCTACTAACTTTCCCTAGCAATAACCTAGGTTTTCTAGTGTAAATGGTGATTATATATATTATGATTTTCCTTCCCTATGCATTGTATTAACTCAACAAATATAAACAAGATAAGGGGAATGGAATGAATGTGTGGATGGGAGATTGGATACGGCGATTGGATGCCGAATGTGTGATGTATGATGTGTGGGTTGTGGATTGGAAAATGGAGGATGGGCATAGTACAAATAACAAACTTACCATTGCGTGATTGAATGGAAAATATGCATTTAAAAGAAGGAGATAAACTACTAAGGAATAATGTATGAAAGTGTTTGACAAAATACCTAAACTATGAATAAATGATCTCAATGAAGAATATGGAAATGGGTTTTATGTGCGCGTTCTTATAAATGATAAATTGATCAAATGTTATGCAAACTACTTATGTTACCTATGTTCATATCATGAATTGAATTGAAATGTCATATTTTGGTTATTCCCATTATCATGATTGTCACTATGGACATGTACACGAGCACGCATGATAGCATGAACCGAGATTTCAAGAGCATGTACATATAATAAACAACAAGAAAATATTGCATGTCAAGGAGGTTGGTAGCCCAGGGAGGATTCGGGTACTAACCTCTGGCTCACAAGATAACCCCTAAAAACACCTATTGTCAAGGAGGTTGGTAGCCCAGGGACATTCGGGTACTAGCCTCTGGCTCACAAGAAAACTAAACAAGTAATAAAAATCACCTATTGTCAAGGAGGTTGGTAGCCCAGGGACATTCGGGTACTAACCTCTGGCTCACAAGAAAACAAGTGCATTTCATAACAAGGAGGTTGGTAGCCCAGGGACATTCGGGTACTAACCTCTGGCTCACAAGTGCATTGCATATCAAGGAGGTTGGCAGCCCAGGGATATTCGGGTGCTAGCCTCTGGCTCACAAGTTACGAGATGGAGGTTTACAAGATGATGATCATGCATTCATGCATGCACGCATACATGATTTCTACGAGGCATACCGGGACATGACATGGGTTTTCAAGCATGAGTTTTATCGGCGTTTTCGCATTCATGTACGCACGTCAGGATGCTTGTATTGTGTCATGCCCTATACTGTTTCTTTGTGATGTTTCTATTACTGCTTGTATAATATTACTATTGTGTGTTTTATTATTGTTATGGTCTGCTAGTAGCTTGTACTCGTTGAGTATTCCATGCTCAGCCGTACTTTCATGTCGGCAGGTACTGAGGGAGCCCTCGACCCGGAGCCTTGGGTCGAGGAAGAGTATATAGAGGAGAGAGAGCCGGCTATTCCATTACAGTCTCAGGCGGACCGAGACCTCGATGCGTGGCCATACCTCGACTACTGTTGAGGGGAGAGTATGAGAGGGTCTTATGTATTTTGATATTTTGATAGGTGGGCCTGTCCACCTTAGACTTAGATGTGTTTTGTATTTATGTCAACTTGGAATACCATTTTGGATCATCCGAAGAAATGAAAATCTGTTTACGCTTCCGCATATATGATAGCTTCCGCGCTCTGATTATCGTTGTTAGTGTTGTATTTTATCTTGTGCATTGCAGGATGGTTTGATAGGTACGCAGTGTGACACCTAAAATATCCCTAAACTCCTAGGGGGTATTTCGGGGCGTTACAGAGTGGTATCAGAGCTCTAGGCATTAGAGTCCCTAGGGTCACTTAGATGATTGAACAAAGTATTAGAATCACCTTAGAGAGTTGTATTCCAAGTATAGACTAACAAGTTAGTCTTAGTCAAAATGGGTTGAACTTCAACCGAACATAGAGTCCTACACTAGGAACACGGATTGTATGTTATGCTATTGTGTTATATACCATGTGTACATTATTTGTGTTGTACTTATTAAATGTGCTTGATGAATATGTAGTGAGTGAATTGCGAAATTTGTACTAAATGCGTATCCAAGTTAGACTCATGCTGTATTGTCGTTCTCAGGAGAAATCATGAGACGCAATACCCGGGGTCGCGGGTACAACACGAGGGGTAATGGAGGTGATGCTCCATCGGGTGATGATCAACCCGACTTTGCCCAAGCATTCGCATCCATAGCCGAGACTTTGGCTATGTTGGCGGCAAGGCAACCGGCCACTCCGCCTAATGCGGCACTTATACCGGCTCCTCCTAACCGAGCCCAAGCCGGGATAGAAGCTTTTCGGAGGATGAGGCCTCCAAATTTTTGTGGAAGCATTGATCCACTTGTTGCTGAGGGTTGGATCCGGAAACTTGAGAAGATATTCTCAGTATTATCACCTACTGAAGTAGAAAGGGTCACATGGGCCGCCTTTATGCTTGAAGGCGAGGCCGATCATTGGTGGAAGTCTGCACTTCGGACCCGAGAGTTGACCCGGCAAGGTCAAGATTGGACTTGGGAGGAATTCTTGGAGGTTTTCAACAAGAAGTACTTTCCGGTCGGGATGAAAGAAAAGATGGAAGTCGAATTCATTACCTTGGAGCAAGAGGTAATGTGTCCGTAGCGGCTTATGAAGCCAAATTTTCGGAGCTATCTCGATTTGCTCCACACATGATAGCGACCGAGGCTATGAAGGCCCGGAAATTCGAGAGGGGGTTAAAGGCCTATCTCAAGGATCGAGTCTCGATGTTTAGACATGAGACATATTCCGAAGTTGTTGATAAAGCACTATTGGCCGAGTCGAACTCCGAGGAGTTCTTCAAAAGGAGAGGAATGGAAAAAGGACAGTCGAGTAGTTCAGGGGAGAAAAGAGCAAGGACCAGCTTGTATTAGTCCGCAGGGCCGGCTCAGTCACAGAGGATGTATTCAGCACCACAGGCTCCCCGCTCTTTTGCTCCACCGGCCTTCCGCCCGGCTACCTCATATGCTCCTCGCCCCGCAGTTACTCAGGCTACGGGATATGCTCCTTCCTCCTATTTGCATGATGTTTGCACTCTTTGTGGGAGGAGGCATCCAGCGGGAGAATGCCGGAGAGTTTCAGGAAGTTGCTTCCATTGTGGTGACCAAGGCCACATGGTCAGAGATTGTCCCCGGCGTCAATTGCCAACTCAGTCTTCAGGGAGCAGGCCCCCGATTAGGCAGATATCTCAGCCTAGCTCTTCTCAGGCTTCGAGGGCCTCACAGTCTACCCGGCCTCCTCGCCCAGCCACACAGGGCCGAGTCTTTGCCTTATCCGAGGGGGATGCACGTGCATCCGACGATGTCGTGCAAGGTACGCGAGAATTTTGAGTTTAAGTTGTATAAAATTTCTATGGTTTGTTATGCGGTTATTTATACTAAGGGTTACCTATGTATGATGCCTGTTACTATTTGAAATCTACTGATATTAGTTACTTAATCGCACAGGCGCTTTATTAGTGAACGAGTGTCTCGCTCGAGTGTTGATAGACACAGGATCTACTCACTCTTTTGTCTCCCCAAGTTTTGCAAAGGGCTTTTCGACTGAGGCTACTCCGTTGGAGCGGGAGTTGACCATTGCAACTCCACTCGGCAAGTCAGTTGATACGGACAAGATATTCTGGGATAGTGTGGTTCAAGTGGGGGAGAATGAACTGTTAGCCGATCTCATCGTCCTAGATTTTCAAGACTTGGATTTTGATGTCATCTTAGGGATGGATTGGTTGTCAAACCATCACGGGCATGTTGCGTGTTTTGAGAAGATGGTGAATTTCAAGCCGGAAGGGGGTAAGCCTTTTCACTTCCGAGGATTAAGAGAGAGGGACATTGCTCGCCTCGCCGCCTTGAATATAGCAAACCCAGAAGCACAAAACTCCTCGGCCATTCCGGTCGTGAGTGATTTCTTGGACGTGTTTCCGGAGGAACTTCCCGGGTTACCTCCGAATCGGGAGATTGAGTTCGCTATAGAGCTTACGCCGGGCACCGCTCCGATTTCAAGGGCACCGTATAGAATGGCCCCTATAGAGCTGGAAGAATTGAAGAAACAGATTGAGGAGTTACAACAACTTGGTTTCATCCAACCAAGTGTCTCACCGTGGGGAGCTCCGGTTCTCTTTGTAAAGAAGAAAGACGGGTCGATGAGAATGTGTATAGACTACCGTCAGTTGAACAAGGTAACTATCAAGAATCGTTATCCCTTGCCAAGGATCGACGACTTGTTCGACCAACTGAAGGGAGCGAGATTCTTCTCCAAAATTGATCTTAGATCGGGGTATCATCAATTAAGGATCAAGGCGGAAGATGTTCCGAAGACGGCTTTCAGGACTCGGTATGGGCATTACGAGTTCCTTGTCATGCCTTTTGGGCTGACGAATGCACCGGTGGCATTCATGGATTTGATGAACTGGGTGTTCCGATCTTACTTGGATCGATGCGTGATTGTATTCATTGATGACATTTTGGTGTATTCCCAGACGCGGGAAGATCACGCACGAGACCTCCGCCTTGCTCTGGAGATGTTGAGAGAGCATAGGCTATATGCCAAATTGAGTAAGTGCGAGTTCTGGTTAGAGAATGTCGCATTTCTTGGACACGTGGTGTCAGCCGAGGGCATTTCTGTAGATCCAGCCAAGGTTGAGGCAGTCATGAGTTGGGAGAGGCCCAAGAGCGTCACGGAGATACGTAGTTTCCTCGGATTGGCAGGCTACTACCGGAGATTTGTGGAGGGATTCTCCAGTTTGGCTGCACCTCTCACCTACTTGACAAGAAAAAGTGCAAAGTTCAGTTGGAGTGACCGATGTGAAGTAAGTTTCCAAGAGTTGAAGAAACGCCTCACCACAGCCCCTATCCTTACTGTGCCATCTGGACCTTTTGGGTATGAGGTGTACAGTGATGCCTTGCATGTTGGACTCGGGTGTGTCCTAATGCAACACAAGAAGGTCATTGCCTATGCATCAAGGCAGTTGAAAGAGCATGAAAAGAACTACCCCACTCACGACTTGGAGCTTGCGGCGGTCGTGTTTGCACTTAAAATTTGGCGACATTATCTGTACGGGGTGGAGTTCTATATGTACACGGACCACAAGAGCCTCAAGTATCTCTTTTCCCAAAAAGAGCTCAATTTGCGACAACGACGTTGGATTGAGTTCTTAAAAGACTACGAGTGCACTATCCAATATCACCCGGGAAAAGCAAATGTGGTGGCAGACGCTCTGAGTAGGAAACCATCGGGGTTGTTGGCTCACATGTTGGTGCGGGAATGGAGACTGTTAGACGATTTGGCAAATCTAGACATAAGTGTGAACGATTCTGTCCGCAGTCCGGTTTTGGCGAATGTTACAGTTCGGCCGTACCTTATAGACTTGATCCAGGAGTATCAAGCCACAGACACTGACTTGTTGGCTTTCCGGGATAAGGAAGTGGCCAAGGGTAGTACGGACTTCTCTCTCACTAGCCGAGGTGCTATTACATTCAAGGGAAGGCTTTGTGTCCCAGCCAATGCAGACCTTCGGAGAGAGATTATGGACGAAGCTCACCGGTCTAAGTATACAGTGCATCCCGGGGGGACAAAGATGTATCGGAACCTCAAGAGTCACTTTTGGTGGCGAAACATGAAGAGGGAGGTTGCGGAGTATGTGGCACGGTGTTTGGTGTGCCAACAGGTGAAAGCAGAGCATTTGAGACCGGCGGGTCTTTTGCAGTCTCTCCCCATTCCCGAGTGGAAATGGGAACATATCTCTACGGACTTTATCGTGGGGTTGCCGAAGACGGTTAGGAAGACCGATGCTATATGGGTAGTTGTTGATAGACTCACGAAGTCCGCTCATTTCTTACCGTACCGGACTACATTCAACTCCAATCAGTTAGCGGAGCTATACATCAAGGAAATAGTCCGATTACACGGGGTGCCAGTGAGTATTGTGTCGGATAGAGACCCAAGATTCACATCCAGGTTTTGGAAAAGTTTTCAAGGTGCAATGGGCTCCCGGTTAGACTTTAGCACAGAGGGTGAATCAAGTTCTTGAAGATATGCTCCGAGCATGTATGCTAGACTTCAAGGGAAGTTGGGAAGATCACCTACCTTTGGTGGAATTCGCTTACAACAATAGTTATCAAGAAAGCATACAAATGGCGCCTTTCGAGGCTTTGTACGGAAGGAGTTGTAGATCCCCGTTGTATTGGGATGAAGTGGGAGAAAGAAAGATTTTGGGCCCCGAGTTAATTGAACAAACCGCGGATAGGGTCAAGCTTATCCGGGAGAGGTTAAAGACTGCACAAGATAGACAGAAAAGCTATGCTGACAACCGAAGGAGGGATCTTGAATTCCGAGTCAGTGATTTTGTGTTAGTAAGGATTTCACCGACCAAGGGTGTTATGCGATTCGGGAAGAGAGGCAAGCTTAGCCCGAGATATGTGGGTCCGTTCGAGATCATTACTCGAGTCGGTGAAGTTGCTTACCGTGTTGCTTTGCCCGCTCACATGGCGGCGGTCCACGATGTGTTTCATATCTCCATGCTTCGGAAGTACATCCCAGATCCTTCTCACATCATTGAGCTTGATCCGGTTGAGATTCGAGAAGACCTCACTTTAGTTGAGAAGCCGGTTCATATTTTGGATAGGAGAGATCAAGTGCTTCGCAACAAGACTATTCCGCTAGTCCTCGTGCAATGGCAACATCATGCACGAGAAGAAGCCACGTGGGAGCGTGAAGCCGAAGTCAAAGCAAAGTATCCCGAGTTGTTTGAATAGATTTGTGCAAATGGCTTGTAATTTTGTTTTGATTTTGTGCATGTGTGTATCGTCCAAATTTCGGGGACGAAATTTTTGTAAGGGGGGGAGAATGTAGCACCCCGGATTTTTCTATACTTAATAAATACCGTTTTCGTAGCTAATTGGCCTTCCTCATAGTCTAATTAATAAATAAGAGAGAAATCGGAAATTCTGAAACGTCAAAAATGTGCGTTTTCGAAAGAAGAACCCAACGCAAGTTGAATCGTCGAAATCCGACGAGCGAGTCAAAAGATATGGTCAAAACAGTCCAGACATATAGAGAACCGATCGCTCGGTCCAGTCAGCGATCGATCGGTCCATAACCGATCGATCGGTAGCTATCGCACGGTCAAAAATTTTGTATGGGGAAATTTTCCAGAGAGCATGTTTTTGACCGGTCGCTCGGTCAAGAACACCGATTGCTCGGTAGGCAACCGATCGATCGGTCATAACCACCGATCGCTCGGTCTTCGCGTTTTTGCAGAAATTTCAGTAAGGGCGTTTTCGTCTTTTGGGTGTTAAACCCTTACCCATAAGGGTTTGCTCGACCCTTTGAGGCCTCACTTACAACACTTAGGGATATTTGAGAGAGAGGGAGAAGAAACTAGGGTTCCAAAGCCCCCTTTCCATTTGAGAGTAAGATCAATGGTTTAAGCACCCAAGAGCATCCCTAAAAGCTTGGATTTCGAAAATCCAACCTCAAGCTCGTGTGGGACTCCTTCTCCAAGGTAGGGCAGCGTTTTCCACGGCAACTTCAAGGTTGTTTTCCCCACACTAAGCCTTCTTCAAGCAAGGATCTTTCTTCTTGCAAGTTGGATCTTCAATCAAGGTTTCTACTAAGGATCAAGCCTTGATTCAAGGTTAGTACACCCTACTAACTTTCCCTAGCAATAACCTAGGTTTTCTAGTGTAAATGGTGATTATATATATTATGCTTTTCCTTCCCTATGCATTGTATTAACTCAACAAATATAAACAAGATAAGGGGAATGGAATGAATGTGTGGATGGGAGATTGGATACGGCGATTGGATGCCGAATGTGTGATGTATGATGTGTGGGTTGTGGATTGGAAAATGGAGGATGGGCATAGTACAAATAACAAACTTACCATTGCGTGATTGAATGGAAAATATGCATTTAAAAGAAGGAGATAAACTACTAAGGAATAATGTATGAAAGTGTTTGACAAAATACCTAAACTATGAATAAATGATCTCAATGAAGAATATGGAAATGGGTTTTATGTGCGCGTTCTTATAAATGATAAATTGATCAAATGTTATGCAAACTACTTATGTTACCTATGTTCATATCATGAATTGAATTGAAATGTCATATTTTGGTTATTCCCATTATCATGATTGTCACTATGGACATGTACACGAGCACGCATGATAGCATGAACCGAGATTTCAAGAGCATGTACATATAATAAACAACAAGAAAATATTGCATGTCAAGGAGGTTGGTAGCCCAGGGAGGATTCGGGTACTAACCTCTGGCTCACAAGATAACCCCTAAAAACACCTATTGTCAAGGAGGTTGGTAGCCCAGGGACATTCGGGTACTAGCCTCTGGCTCACAAGAAAACTAAACAAGTAATAAAAATCACCTATTGTCAAGGAGGTTGGTAGCCCAGGGACATTCGGGTACTAACCTCTGGCTCACAAGAAAACAAGTGCATTTCATAACAAGGAGGTTGGTAGCCCAGGGACATTCGGGTACTAACCTCTGGCTCACAAGTGCATTGCATATCAAGGAGGTTGGCAGCCCAGGGATATTCGGGTGCTAGCCTCTGGCTCACAAGTTACGAGATGGAGGTTTACAAGATGATGATCATGCATTCATGCATGCACGCATACATGATTTCTACGAGGCATACCGGGACATGACATGGGTTTTCAAGCATGAGTTTTATCGGCGTTTTCGCATTCATGTACGCATGTCAGGATGCTTGTATTGTGTCATGCCCTATACTGTTTCTTTGCGATGTTTCTATTACTGCTTGTATAATATTACTATTGTGTGTTTTATTATTGTTATGGTCTGCTAGTAGCTTGTACTCGTTGAGTATTCCATGCTCAGCCGTACTTTCATGTCGGCAGGTACTGAGGGAGCCCTCGACCCGGAGCCTTGGGTCGAGGAAGAGTATATAGAGGAGAGAGAGCCGGCTATTCCATTACAGTCTCAGGCGGACCGAGACCTCGATGCGTGGCCATACCTCGACTACTGTTGAGGGGAGAGTATGAGAGGGTCTTATGTATTTTGATATTTTGATAGGTGGGCCTGTCCACCTTAGACTTAGATGTGTTTTGTATTTATGTCAACTTGGAATACCATTTTGGATCATCCTAAGAAATGAAAATCTATTTACGCTTCCGCATATATGATAGCTTCCGCGCTCTGATTATCGTTGTTAGTGTTGTATTTTATCTTGTGCATTGCAGGATGGTTTGATAGGTACGCAGTGTGACACCTAAAATATCCCTAAACTCCTAGGGGGTATTTCGGGGCGTTACACTAAGTCTGTTACAAATACTTTATCTGATAAAGCCTTAGTCATCGGGTCAGCAACATTAAGTTGAGACCTAATCTTTGTAACAACAATATCTTGCCTTTCTATTATCTCATGAATGAGATGATACTTCTGATCCACATATTTCATCTTCTTGTGGCTCCTAGGTTCTTTGCTATGAGCTACTTCACCATTACTATCACAAAAGAGAGTAATTGGTTCAAGTACTGAAGGAACATTTACTAGCTCTTGCAAAAATCTTCTGAACCAGACTACTTCTTTTGCTACTTCAGAAGCTGTAATATATTCTGCTTCTGTGGTGGAGTCTGCATTACTCTTCTATTTTATGCTGCGCCAACTAACAGCAGCACCACCCAGTGTGAACACAAACCCAGAAGTGGAAATTCTATTGTCTGGATCAGATTGGAAATCGGAATCAGTATAACCCAATCCAACTAGATCTTCTGATCTAAAAGTAAGCATATAATCCCTAGTCCTTTTTAGGTACTTCATGATGTGCTTCACTGTAGTTCAATGATTAACACCTAGATTGCTTAGAACCTACTAACAACTCCCACTGCATGACAGATATCCGGTCTAGTACATAACATGCCATACATGAGGCTCCCAATTGCTGAAGCATAAGGGCACCTCTTCATCTGATCTCATCAGCTGATGTAAAGGCCATCTTTTTAGACAAAGCGACACCATGTTTAAAAGGAATGAGAGTTGTCTTACAATCACTCATACTGTACCTAGACAAAATTTTGTCTATGTAGGAAGTTTGGCTCAATCCCAACATTCGGCATTTTCTATCTCTCGGAATCTTTATTCCGAGAATATAGGATACCTCTCCCAAGTCTTTCATTGAGAAATGGTGAGAAAGCCAAATTTTGACTGATGACAACATCCCTACATCATTCCCAATTAGTAGGATGCCATCTACATAAAGAATTAAGAATACTACCGCTCTCCCATTATCCTTCTTGTATATACAAGATTCCTCTAAATTCTTTTGGAATGCAAATTCTTTGATCAAAAGATCAAATCTTTGGTTCCAGCTTCTAGAAGCTTGTTTTAAACCATATATCGACTTGTTGAGCTTGCATACCATGTTTTCCTGGTTAGGAGCAATGAAGCCCTCAAGTTGCTTCATATATATTTCTTCATCTAACATTCCATTAAGGAAAGCAGTTTTGACATTCATTTTCCATATCTCATAGTCATGGTGTGCAACTATAACCAGCAGTATCCCGATGGATTTGAGCATAGCTACAGTTGAAAAGGTATCTGCATAATCAACTCCTTAAATTTGAGTGAAACCTTTTGCAACAAGTCTAGCTTTATAGGTCTCCAGATTACCATTGGCACCCTTCTTCCTTTTGTAAATCCATTTGCATCCAATTGGCCTTATACCATCTGGTGGATCTACTAAAGTCCAGACGCCGTTGTCATACATGGAATCTATTTCAACATTCATGGCTTTATTCCATTGAGATGCATCTACATCTAATGTAGCTTCCTAATAAGTATTAGGATTTGTATCCTCATCATCAGGGGTAACTAGATAAATCTCATTATTGTAATACTGAAGTCTATTTGGTGGTCTTAAAACTCTTTCAGACCTTCTCAGTGGAACAGAATTAGAAGAATTGATAGTGGAAGGATTAGGTTCATCTTGGATACTGGCTGAGTTGTCTTTCATCTCATGAAATTCAATCTTCTTAAGAAGATCCATTTCTTCCTCCAAGAAAGTGGCATGATGCCTAACAACTATTGTTTGGTCTGCCTTGGAGTAGAAATAGAAACCCTTAGTTTCTTTTGGATATCCTACAAAGTTCCATTTTTCTGTTCTAGATTCCAACTTAGTGGGTTCGAGTTTATAAACATGCACAGGACAACCCCATACCCTTAGATGTTGTAAACTAGGTTTTCGCCCAGTCCACAATTCATAGGGTGTAACCGGTATAGACTTAGAAGGAACCCAGTTCAGAATATAAATGGCAGTTTGTAAAGCATATCCCTAAAGATATGAAGGTACATCGGCATGGCTCATCATAAAGCGAACCATATCTAATAAGGTCTGGTTTTTTCTTTCAGAAACTCCATTTTTTTTAGGAGAGGCAGGACTTGTCCATTACGAGATAATCCCATTATCCCTTAAGTAATCCATAAACTCGTTGGTGAGGTATTCACCACCTCAATCTGATCGAAGTATCTTTAAGGATTTGCCTGTTTGATTCTCAATTTCTAATCTGAATTCTTTGAACTTTTCAAAGGTGTCAGATTTGTGTTGCATCAAGTAGACATATCCATATCTAGAATAGTCATCAGTAAATGATACAAAATGCTGGTATTGCTCTCGTGCAACAATGTTAAATGGACCACATACATCACTATGTTCATGTCTTAACTTTTCTTCAGCTCTTCCTACCTTTTTAGGGTAAGGCTTCTTGGTCATCTTCCCTTCAAGACAAGACTCTCAAGTATGGATTGGTTCCACCTTGAGAAAGTCAAGAGGACCATCTTTTACCAACCTCTTGATCCTATCAAGATTAATTCGATCAAGTCTCTTATGCCAAAGATAAGTAGACTCAATGCAATGTCTCTTCATCCCAGACATTCTAGATGATGAGGTTTATGAAAAAAGGCTTTGGAGGTGCAAGTTAGCAAGCTAATCTTTTAGGTGCATGTTAGCAAGTTCTGTAGCAAGTTCTGCCTAGGGTTTCATGGAAAACCCTAGGGCAGCCGGCAGCAATGAGGGAGATCCCTCTGGCCGGCAGCCCAACTCCTCCTTCTCCTATGCGGAAATAGTGGGAAAACATTCACACACCCCTTTCTCTTCTTCTATCCCTCTCAAATCCCCTTCTTCGTATAAGGGAGAGCCGGCTATCTTCTTCACGGAAGAAGAAAACGCTGTTCTAGCTAAACCCCATGCCCTTTCCCTTGTGGCTAAATGTGCTTATGGTCGGCCTTCCCTCGATGATATCAAGGCTCATATGATGAAATCTGAAGGGCTTCGAATGGGTTTTACAGTGGGGATTCTAGATTCGAGACACTTATTGTTTCGGTTTTCTTCGGAGGATGACTACTTAATGATATGTATCAAAGAGGTGATATATATCAAAGGATTCCTATTCCGGTTCTTCAAATGGATGACATCCTTCATCTCAGGGGTAGAAGCTTCCATAGTACCGATCTGGGTTTGCTTCCCCAATCTTCCTCTACACCTATTCAATGATTCAGCACTTCAATCTATCGGAAGCATTTTTGGGAAAGTATTGAAAATCGATGCCGCCACAAAATCAATCTCAAGACCGAGTGCAGCAAGGATTTGTATCGAGATTGATCTACTAAAACAAAACCCGGACAGATTCTGGTTGGGATTGGGGACTCATGGTCGGTGGCAAATGGTGGAATATGAAAAAAAATTTATGTTTTGCACTAAGTGTAAGAAGCTTGGTCATGCCGAAAATTTGTGTGGAAAGGGAATCAAAAATAGATCAAAGTATAGATCTAACATTCCAGAAAGCAAAGAGAAGGCTGTGGAACAAAAGGAAACTGAAGAGGGATCGCAAAAGATCACCACCAAACAATGGGTGGTGAAACAGTTTGCTGGAAAAAAAAATTATGAAGATGTTTCAGATCCCCTATTATTGATTCAGACTCAAGATCTTAAGTCAAAAGATAACTCAGATCTCAATACTCATCTTCAAATTCAAAAAAATATCCTTTTGGATGTGGATACAGGTAACGGAAATACTAATGGTATTCCCCTTCAAACTATAGTTATCGGTGAAGCTGGTACAGACTATTCTGGGGGAATCGAGCAGTGCTTCGAAGAACCTATCCAGTCCCCTACCTCAGTTGCTGATCCTTTGAATAATAATTATTATCAGAATACAAATCCATTGGATGCTGCAACAGGTAAAGATAATAGATTTGATTCTCAAATCCATATCTCAAATCTCCATGAGTCTGTTACAGTCATTGCAAGGGGCACCGAACAGTGTTTTGCAGAAGATTCTTCGGCTCATTCATCAGGTAAGTTACTATTTACCCATCCTCAAGATATTATTTTTTTGGAAACAGCACCTACACAATATAATGCAGATATCCATAAACTTAAAGATGCTATACCCGAACCTAGTAGTGATCTTATTAACGTTCAAGTTGCTGATCCTTTCATTAGCTTGGATGCTTATAATTATGATTCGGATGAAACTCTTATAAATAGAACTTTGCTCACTCATAAAATCAATTTTTCTAATTCGAATATGAGAATTCTTAGGAATAATACTATAAGACAGTGGCACGCTAATGCTATTCCTTTGCATTATCGCATGTGGGACCAAACACTTAAATCTGTAGAAGAATATCCAAAAACAAGGAAAAATTTGAAATCAGATTATATTTTGTGGGAAAATTCCCAATCCTTTGAACATCACTCCAAAAAAACCCCTTGCTTATTAAAAGATATTGAAATTTACAAGGCTGCAGGAAAAAACTTCTCTTAACGATTGCTAAAGTCTAAACTTTTTTCTTCTTATCAGAAGAAATCAGATAAGAGCAAAGCAAAAGCTGACAATATTATGAATGCATCCGGTAGAATAACTCGCTCTAGATCAGCGATCCTTTCTTTGGTTACCAACTCTCTCAATGTTATTAATGAATACGTTTCTTCTTTGGAATATTCGTGGTATAGGCAATCTTGCTTCTAAAGCTCGCCTAAAACAATTAATATCTTCTAATCAAATTGATTTATCGGCCATTATTGAACCTAAAAAGAATAAGGATATTCTTCAAGAAGTCTGTTCCTTTATTAATATGGATTCTCACTTAGATGCCCATCTTACTCATGCAAAAATTTGGTTATTTTGGAATAAAAATCTTCAAGTTCAATGTGTTTCAAATTCTGATCAAATGCTTGTAGTGGATGTTTCTTCTTTAGAATTTAACACTATTAGATGTGCTTTCATCTATGCTAAATGCTCTAGAAGGGAGTGACTTTTGCTCTGGGAAGATCTTTGTGTGGCCTTTTCTGCCTTTTCAGGTCCATTCTTTATAGGTGGCGACTTCAATGCTATCTCTTCTTCTGAGGAAAAGTTGGGTGGTAGAGACGTTAACAGGGAATCCATGGAAGATTTTAACAATATGATAAATGATTTGGGTTTGATGGATATGGGCTTCTCAGGTAATAGATTCACATGGTGCAATAACCAGGTAGGTATGCATCGTATATATGCTCGTTTAGATCGCATTTTGTTTAACCCTATCTGGACTAATACTTTCAATCTTACTTCGGTTAATCACTTACCTAGAATTGCTTCGGATCATGCTCCGATTTTACTAGAGTTTGGGAATAAGCTTAATAGAAAGCCCTCTACTTTTAAATTTCAGCAAATGTGGATTAATCACCCGGATTTTTCCAGACTTGTTTCTGATTCTTGGGGGCCTCCAATATTAGCTAATCCCCTCATATCCTTTTTTCTTAAGCTTAAAAGACTCAAAATCTCTTTAAAAATTTGGAATAGAGATGTCTTTGGTAACATTTTTCTTAAGATAAAATCTCTTGAGAGTCAAATTGCTGCATTGGAAGATGATATTCAAAGATCTTGGGATGATGATAAAAATAACTCTTTATCTAATCTCAAAGTTGATCTTCAGACTGTTCTTCTTTATGAAGAAATTTTCTGGAGACAAAAATCTAGAGTCCAATGGTTAAAGGAAGGTGATAACAATACAAAATTCTTTCATTTGACTACTAAATCTAGAAGGGGCCGTACTCGCTGAGTATTCCATGCTCAGCCGTACTTCCATGTCGGCAGGTACTGAGGGAGCTCTCGACCCAGAGCCTTGGGTCGAGGAAGAGTATATCGAGGAGAGAGAGCCGTCTATCCCACTGCAGTCTCAGGCGGACCGAGACCTTGATGTGTGGCCATACCTCGACTACTGTTGAGGGGAGAGTACGAGAGGGTCTTTCATGTATTTTGACATTTTGATAGGTGGGTTTGTCCACCTTAGACTTAGACACGTTTTGTATATATGTTAACTTGGAATACTATTTAGGAAATCTTAGAAGAAAAGAAAAAGTTAGTTTACGCTTCCGCATTTATGTTTAGCTTCCGTGCTCTGATTATCATTGTTAGTACGTTAATTATCTTGTTCATCACAGGATGGTTTGGCAGGTACGTATAGTCACGCCTAAAGTATCCCTAAACTCCTAGGGGGTATTTTGGGGTGTTACAGAAGTGGTATCAGAGCTCTAGGCATTAGAGTCCCTAGGGTCGCGTAGTACTAGAGACCATGATTGAACAAGGCATTAGTTGTATTCCAAGTATGGACTAACAAGTTAGTCCTAATCAAAATAGGTTGAATCTCAACCAAACTTAGAGTCCTACGCTAGGAACACGGATTGTATGGATGATGTTGTGTTGTATACCATATGTGCATTAATTGTGTTGTGCTTATTAAATATGCTTGATGAATATGTATTGAGCGAATTGCGAAATTTGTACTAAATGCGTATCCAAGTTAGACTCATGTTGTATTGTCGTTCTCAGGAGAAATCATGAGACGCAATACCCGGGGTCGCGGGTACAACACAAGGGGCAATGGAGGTGATGCTCCATCGGGTGATGATCAACCCGATTTTGCTCAAGCTTTTGCCTCAATAGCCGAGACCTTGGCTATGCTAGCGGCAAGGCAACCGGCCACTCCGCCTAATGCCGCACTTATACCGGCTCCTCCTAATCGAGCACAAGCCGGAATAGAGGCTTTTCGGAGGATGAGGCCTCCAACCTTTTGTGGGAGTATTGACCCGCTTGTGGCCGAAGGATGGATTCGGCAATTAGAAAAGATCTTCTCCGTGTTGGCGCCTACTGAGGCAGAGAAGGTTACTTGGGCCGCCTTTATGCTTGAAGGTGACCATTGGTGGAAATCCGCACTTCGGACCTGAGAGTTGACCCGCCAAGGTCAAGACTGGACTTGGGAGATATTCTTGAACATTTTCAACAAGAAGTACTTCCCAATAGGGATGAAAGAAAAGATGGAAGTTGAGTTCATTACCTTGGAGCAAGGTAATATGTCGGTAGCGGCTTATGAAGCCAAGTTTTCGGAGCTATCCAGATTTGCTCCACATATGATAGCAACCGAGGCTATGAAAGCCCGAAAATTTGAGAGGGGGTTGAAGGCATACCTCAAGGACCGAGTCTCAATGTTCAGACATGAGACATATTTAGAAGTAGTGGACAAGGCACTTTTGGCCGAGTCGAACTCCGAGGAGTTCTTCAAGAGAAGAGGAATGGAGAAAGGACAGTCGAGTAGTTCAGGGGAGAAAGGAGCAAGGACTAGCTTGTATCAGTCCGTAGGGCCGGCTCAGTCACAGAGGATATATTCGGTACCACAGGCTCCTCGCCCTTTTGCTCCACCAGCTTTTCGCCCGGTTTTTGCTCAGGCTCCTCGCCCCGCAGTGACTCAGGCTACGGGATATGCTCCTCCCACCTATGCGCATGATATCTGCACCCTTTGTGGAAGGAGGCATCCAGTGGGAGAATATCGGAGGGTTACAGGAAGTTGCTTCCATTGTGGTGACCAAGGCCACATGGTTAGAGATTGTCCCCGACGTCATTTGCCAGCTCAGTCTTCAGGGAGCAGGCCCCTGATTAGGCAGACATCCCAGCCTAGCTCTTCCTAGGCTTCGAGGGCCTCACAGTCTACACGGCCTCCTCGCCCAGCCACATAAGGCCGAGTCTTCGCCCTATCAGAGAGAGACGCACGTGCATCCGATGATGTCGTGCAAGGTACGCGAGAATTTTGAGTTTAAGTTGTATAAAATTTCTATGGTTTGTTATGTGGTTATTTATACTAAGGGTTACCTATGTATGATGCTTGTTATTGTTTGAAATCTACTGATATTAGTTACTTAATCGCACAGGCGCTTTATTAGTGAACGAGTGTCTCGCTCGAGTGTTGATAGACACAGGATCTACTCACTCTTTTGTCTCACCAAGTTTTGCAAAGGGCTTTTTGACTGAGGCTACTCCGTTGGAGCGGGAGTTGACCATTGCAACTCCACTTGGCAAGTCAGTTGATACGGACAAGATATTCAGGGATAGTGTGGTTCAAGTGGGGGAGAAGGAACTGTTAGCCGATCTCATCATCCTAGACTTCCGAGACTTGGATTTCGATGTCATCCTAGGGATGGATTGGTTGGCAAACCATCACGGGCATGTTGCCTGTTTTGAAAAGATGGTGAACTTCAAGCCGGAAGGGGTTAAGCCTTTTCATTTCCGAGGATTGAGAGAAAAGGATATTGCTCGCCTTGCAGATTTGAGCTTAGCGAACCCCGAAGTACAAAACTCCTCGGCTATTCCAGTTGTGAGGGAGTTCTTAGATGTGTTCCCGGAAGAACTTCCCGGATTACCTCCTGATAGAGAGATCGAGTTCGCTATAGAGCTTGCTTCGGGTACCGCTCCGATTTCAAGGGCACCATATAGAATGGCCCCTATAGAGCTTGAAGAATTGAAGAAACAGATTGAGGAGTTACAACAACTTGGTTTCATCCAACCAAGCGTCTCGCCGTGGGGAGCTCCGGTTCTCTTTGTGAAGAAGAAAGACGGGTCAATAAGAATGTGTATAGACTACCGCCAGTTGAACAAGGTAACTATCAAGAATCGTTATCCCTTGCCAAGGATAGACGACTTGTTCGACCAACTGAAGGGAGCGAGATTTTTCTCCAAGATTGATCTTAGGTCGGGGTATCATCAGCTAAAGATCAGGTCGGAGGATGTTCCGAAGACGGCTTTCAGGACTCAGTATGGGCATTACGAGTTCCTTGTCATGCCTTTTGGGCTGACGAATGCACCGGCGGCGTTCATGAATTTGATGAATCGGGTGTTCCGATCATACTTGGATCGATGCGTGATTGTATTCATCGACGAAATTTTGGTGTATTCCCAGACACGGGAAGATCACGCACGAGACCTCCGCCTTGCTTTAGAGATGTTGAGAGAGCATAGGCTATATGCCAAATTGAGCTAGTGCGAATTCTGGTTAGAGAAAGTGGCGTTCCTAGGCCACGTAGTGTCTGCCGAGGGTATTTCTGTAGATCCAGCCAAGGTTGAGGCAGTCATGAGTTGGGAGAGGCCCAAGAGCGTCACGGAGATACGTAGTTTCCTCGGGTTGGCAGGCTATTACCGGAGATTTGTAGAGGGATTCTCCAGTTTGGCCGTACCTCTCACTTACTTGACGAGGAAAAATGGCAAGTTCAGTTGGAGTGACCGATGTGAAGTGAGTTTCGAAGAGTTGAAGAAGCGCCTCACCACGGCCCCCATCCTTACTGTGCCATCCGGACATGGTGGTTATGAAGTGTATAGCGATGCTTCGCACATCGGACTTGGGTGTGTCCTTATGCAGCACAAGAGAGTCATTGCCTATGCATCAAGGCAATTGAAGGAACATGAAAAGAATTACCCCACTCACGAATTAGAACTCGCCGCGGTTGTGTTTGCATTGAAGATTTGGCGACATTATCTTTATGGGGAACAATTTGAGGTATTCACAGATTATAAAATCCTTAAGTATTTGTTTTCCCAGAAAGAGCTGAACCTGAGGCAAAGAAGATGGGTAGAATTTTTGAAAGACTACGAGTGCTCTATTCAATACCACCCGGGCAAAGCGAATGTAGTAGCCGATGCTCTTAGCCGGAAGCCTACTGGACTTTCAGCGCATATGATGCTGAAGGAGTGGAGGTTGCTGGAGGATGCATCCAACCTCGACATCAGTTTTAGTCTCCCTACCTATGGGCCGGTAATGGCTAACATCACAGTTAGGCCATTTATGTTGAGCATGATCCAGGAGTTGCAGGAAATGGATGCCGAGCTACTTTCTTGCCGAGACAAGTCAGTTAAGAGTGGCAGTAAGGATTTTACGGCGAGGGAAGATGGAATTATCACTTTCAAGGGAAGAGTATGTATCCCAGCCGATGAGAAGCTTAAGCGAGAAATCTTGTACGAGGCTCACCGGTCCAAGTACACCGTTCACCCCGGGGGTACCAAAATGTATAGAGACTTGAAGAAGCATTTTTGGTGGCGGAACATGAAGCGAGAAATAGCGGAGTATGTGTCTAAATGCTTGGTGTGCCAACAAGTCAAAACCGAACACAGGAGACCGGCTGGACTTTTGCAGTCCCTCCCCATTCCCGAGTGGAAATGGGAACATATCTCTATGGACTTCATTGTGGGGTTGCCGAAGACGGCTAGAAACTATGATGCTGTATTGGTCGTGGTCGACAGACTCACGAAGTCCGCCCATTTCTTACCGTACCGGACTACATTCAACTCAAATCAGTTGGCTGCATTGTATATCAAAGAAATAGTCCGATTGCACGGGGTGCCAGTGAGCATTGTGTCGGATCGGGACCCTAGATTTACCTCCAGGTTTTGGAAAAGCTTTCAGAGTGCCATGGGTTCCCGGTTGGACTTTAGCATGGCTTTCCATCCATAGATGGATGGGCAAACCGAGTGAGTGAATCAGGTTATTGAAGATATGCTCCGAGCTTGTATGCTGGATTTTAAAGGAAGTTGGGAAGATCACCTACCTTTGGTGGAATTCGCCTACAATAATAGCTATCAGGCAAGCATACAGATGGCTCCTTTTGAGGCTTTGTACGGAAGAAGTTGTAGATCCCCGTTGCTTTGGGATGAAGTGGGAGAAAGAAAAATTTTGGGCCCCGAGTTGATTGAACAAACGGCAGATAGAGTCAAGCTCATCCGGGAGAGGTTGAAGACCGCACAAGATAGACAGAAGAGCTACGCCGACAATCGAATGAGAGATCTTGAGTTTCGAGTGGGTGATTTTGTATTTGTTTGGGTTTCACCAACCAATGGTGTTATGCGATTCGGGAAGAGGGGCAAGCTTAGCCCGAGATATGTGGGTCCGTTCGAGATCATTACTAGAGTCGGTGAGGTAGCTTACCGTGTTGCTTTACCCGCT
This sequence comes from Tetracentron sinense, assembly GCA_015143295.1. Classification (NCBI taxonomy): domain Eukaryota; kingdom Viridiplantae; phylum Streptophyta; class Magnoliopsida; order Trochodendrales; family Trochodendraceae; genus Tetracentron; species Tetracentron sinense. Next base: position 18,376,807 of record CM026556.1, on the reverse strand, counting down.
CATATGACGGCGGTCCACAATGTATTCCATGTCTCTATGCTTCGAAAGTATATCCCGGATCCTTCTCATGTCATCGAGTTGGATCCGATAGAGATTCAAGAGGACCTCACCCTAGTTGAACAACCGGTGCAGATCTTGGATAGGAGAGATCAAGTCTTGCGTAACAAGACCATTCCCTTGGTCTTAGTGAGATGGCAACACCATTCAAGGGAGGAAGCTACATTGGAACGAGAAGCCGAAGTGCGGGAAAAGTATCCTCAGTTATTTGTTTAGGGCCTTGGCATTCGCTTGTAATTGTTATGGTCTTGTGCATGTATGTATCGTCCAAATTTCGGGGACGAAATTTTTGTAAGGGGGGGAAAATGTAGCACCCGGACTTTTCTATACTTAATGAATACCGTTTTCGTAGCTAATTGGCCTTCCTCATAGTCTAATTAATAAAGAAGAGAGAAATCGGAAATTTTGAAATGTTAGAAATGTTCATTTTCGAAAGACGAACCCAACGCAAGTTGAATCATCGAAATCCGGCGAGCGAGTCAAGAGATATGGTCAAAACAGTCCAGACCTACAGAGCACCGATCGCTCGGTCCAGTCAGCGATCGATCGGTCCAAAACCGATCGATCGGTATCTATCGCACGGTCAAAGATTTTGTATGGGGAAATTTTCCAGAGAGTTGTTTTTTGACCGGTCGCTCGGCCAGAGTACCGATCGCTCGGTAGGCAACCGATCGATCGGTCATAACCACCGATCGCTCGGTCCCCGTGTTTTGCAGAAATTTTTGTAAGGGTATTTTCATCTTTTGGGCGTTAAACCCTTACCCATAAGGGCTTGCCCGAGCCTTTAGGGCTTCATTTACCATCCTTAGAGTATTTGGAGAGATAGAGAGAGAGGAGAAGGGGATTTCCTAACCTAGGTTTCCTCTTGAGAAGAAATCAAGAGTGTAGGCTACCCAAGGTTTATTTCAAGGCTTGGATTCTTCAAATCCAAGGTTCAACTCATGTGGGACTCCTCCTCCAAAGTTAGGGTAGCAACTCACACAAGTTTTTCCAAGGGGTTTCTTCCTCAACTCAAGCTTTCTTCAAGCAAGGGCTTCTTCTTTCAAGTTGGAGCTCAAATCAAGGTTCCTACCAAGATCAATCCTTGATCTAAGGTTAGTACACCCTACTAACTTTCCCTAGCGATAATCTAGGCTTTTTATGTGAAATGTGATTCATGTTAGTAGGTTTCCTTCCTTGTAAAATGTATCATTCTAATAATTATAAACAAGAAAAGGAAAAAGGATATGGATGTGTGGATGAGAGATTGATTGAGGCGATGGGATGCCGAATGTATGATGTGTGGTATGTGTGGTTTGTGTAATGGAAAAATGGGGGATGGGCATTTCACCAATAATGAACTCACTTTGATTATTGGATGGAAAATATGCACTAAAAATAAGAAGATGAACTATGGAGGAACATTGCATGTGATGTGTTTGACAAAATGCCTGAACTATGAAATAATGATTTGAAGCAAGAAAAAGGGAAATAGGCCTTATACATGTATTCTCATGAATGATGAATGGATTTAAATACCATGTTGATTACTCAAATTCTCATATGCATATATTGTGAATTGAATGGTGATGTCATACCTCTCTTATTATCCTTTTCCATGGTTGTCACGATTGACACGTACACGAGCACGCATGATGGCATGAACCGAGATTTCAAGAGCATGTGCATATAATAACCAACAAGAAAATATTGCATGTCAAGGAGGTTGGTAGCCCAGGGACATTCGGGTACTAGCCTCTAGCTCACAAGAAAACTAAACAAGTAATAAAAATCACCTATTGTCAAGGAGGTTGGTAGCCCAGGGACATTCGGGTACTAGCCTCTGGCTCACAAGAAAACCATACATATCAAGGAGGTTGGCAGCCCAGGGAGATTCGGGTGCTAGCCTCTGGCTCACAAGTTACAAGATACAAGGTTACAAGATCATGACAAGACATTCATGCATGCACGCATACAATGTTTTAAAATGCATACCGGGACATAGAAACAGGTTTTCAAGCATGAGTTTTGTCGACGTTTTTGCATTCATGCTCATCAAGATGATAATATTTCTCCATGATTAATATTGTTTAATTCTATGATTTTACTACTGACTGGAATTGATGATTGGTATTGTACTACTCTTTGCATGTTTATTATTGTTATGGATAGCTAGTAGCTTGTACTCACTGAGTATTCCATGCTCAGCCGTACTTCCATGTCGGCAGGTACTGAGGGAGCCCTCAACCTAGAGCCTTGGGTCGAGGAAGAGTATATCGAGGAGAGAGAGCTGTCTATCCCACTGCAGTCTCAGGCGGACCGAGACCTTGATGTGTGGCCATACCTCGACTACTGTTGAGGGGAGAGTACGAGAGGGTCTTTCATGTATTTTGACATTTTGATAGGTGGGTTTGTCCACCTTAGACTTAGACACGTTTTGTATATATGTTAACTTGGAATACTATTTAGGAAATCTTAGAAGAAAAAAAAAAGTTAGTTTACGCTTCCGCATTTATGTTTAGCTTCCGCGCTCTGATTATCATTGTTAGTATGTTGATTATCTTGTTCATGACAAGATGGTTTGTCAGGTACGTATAGTCACGCCTAAAGTATCCCTAAACTCCTAGGGGGTATTTTGGGGCGTTACAAATACTCTTATTGATAAAATCTCATATAAGGTAGAAGGCTGGAAAGCTAAATTTCTCTCAACTGGTGGTCGCCTTACTTTGATTAAACATGTCCTTTCCTCTATTCCCACTTATCTCCTTGCGGGAATCCACGTGCCCAAAGGTATTACTTCTCAGATTGATAGGATCATGGCTAAATTTTTTTGGAACAATACTAGTGATGGTAGAAAACGTCATTGGATTAATTGGAATACTTGCTCTCTCCCCCAGCTGGAAGGGGGATTAGGTATTCGTAACATGAATGACTTTTCTAATGCCCTTAGAATGAAACAAATTTGGAACCTTTATCAATCGAATAACCTCTGGTCTAAATTTTTCATGGAAAAGTTCCAGTTTAAGCATAACTGGTAGGTTTCTTATTCTCCTGGTGCCTCAAAAACATGGATCAAAATTAGTCAACTTTGTAAAGATGTGATTTATAAATCTACTGCCTTAATTGGAACAGGCACTAAAATAAATTTCTGGATGGATTGTTGGTTTGGTGATGTTCCTCTTATAGATTTTGCTTTATCCCCGCCTCAATATTTTCCTTCTATTTCAGATATGCTTGATTCAAATGGTATTTGGGATTTCTATCTTGTTAATGACCATATTTCTAACCAATTAAAGAGTGACGTAAGCTCTGCAGGTTATTTTACTTTTGATTCTGATGATATTTTCATTTTCAATCTCAGTCCTAATGGTAAGTTTACAGTTAAATCTGCTTGGAATTCTATCCGCTCTTTTAATGATCGAAAGGATTGGAGTCCGAATATTTGGAAATCTAATAATCCAAAAAGAATTCAAATTTTTGGTTGGAAGGTAATGTATGGTGCTATTCCGACTGATACAATGATTCAATCTATAGGAATCCCTTTTGTTAGTTGTTGTTCTTGTTGTAACTCTAGAAATATTGAATCGATGTCTCACCTTCTTTTTCGAAGTGATATTGCGACTAACATTTGGAATTTTTTTGCTAGAAGATGTTCCATTGTTTTGCAGCCCAGTGATTCAATTCAATGCCTTCTTAAACGATGGTTCAGAGCTTATGAACGGAATCACAATGTTCTTTTTAATATGCTTCCTCTGATTATCATATGGGAAATTTGGAAGGAGAGATGCTCGAGAAGATTCAAGAATGTCTACAAGCCTCCAGCCATTATAATTGCCAGAATAAAAGATTGGATTATGGAGTTGGGCAAATTACCTTCTAAGCAAAGACTAGATCTCTCTCTTTTCAGCAACGATCCTCCTCCATTTCTAGTCAGAAATTCTATTTCTATTATTAAATGGATTCGGCCTCTTCAAGGGATTATAAAGCTAAATGTGGATGGAGCTTCTAGAGGTAATCCTGGGTTAGCTAGCAGAGGAGGTATCATTCGAAATCATCAAGGTGATATGATGGCTTGTTTCTTCTCTTTTTATGATCATTGCACAAGTTATGTTGCTGAATCTAGAGCTCTCTTGGATGGCATCTCACTTTTTCATTCCAAGGGTTATAATCAGATTGAGATAGAATCTGATTCTAAAACTCCGATGGAAGCTTGGAATGGTAACTGCCACCATCCTTGGACAGTTTGGTACTGGAACCAAAAAATTAGGAAAATCAATCAAATTTGCTAAGCTTTTACTCATATCTTCAGAGAAGCAAACCAAGTTGCTGAATTTTTAGCTAATTATGGTTGTGATACTCAGGGCTTGGGGTTGATCCACTCTATCCAGGATGGCCCTCCTCGCCTTAGGGCCCTTATTTTTCTGGATAAAGTGGGTATTGGCAATATAAGATTATCTTGAGGTCCTTTTTGTTTTGTTCTTGTACTCAAGTAAGGATTTTAGGGGTAAGGTTTTATATCCCCCCCGATTTCTTTGAGTCTTGTCAGGGGTAAGGTTTTATGTCCCCCCCTTTTTTTTCCTTGTAGGGGTAAGGTTTTATGTCCCCCCCCCCCCCCAATTTTTTTCCTATCTAATAAACAGGTAGGGGTCTGCCAAACCCCCCACTCCCTCTGAGTGGCTTCATTAAAAAAAAAAAAACACTTTACAGACATTCATTATTTACCAAAGGAAATATTAAATAAAGACCATTAATAAGATTGCCAGTAATCAAGACTATTCCATCTTTCTTAATTTCAATAATTGAATTAAAATTGATAGAGAATCCACAAATAAAATTCTAGATACTTAAATCAAATTATGATGTGCAAAAGGCACATAAAAGCGGTCTTTTAAAATTAATGTCTTTCTATTAGGTAAATAAAGAGTAAACAAGCCAATTGACTTCACTGCAACATTTGCACCCGAGCCAACTTTAAGCTTCTGCTCCTGTTTGGTTGGCTTTCTGGTTTCCTTGAACCCCTGCAAACAATTGCAAACATGTACAGTGGATCCAGAATCCACGCACCATAAGTTAGGAGGACCATCCAGAAAGTTTGACTCAACAGTAATCAATACTTCAAAGCATTTCATACCTTGAGTATTGCCGCCACCCTTCTTAAGAGTTGCGAGGTAAGTCCTACAGTTCCTCTTCCAGTGGGCTATTTTACCATAGTGGAAACACTTTCCCTTGCCTTTCTTATCCTTGCCAGCATCTCTTGAAGAACCTTTGGTAACTTTTGCATTACCCCAGTTGTTTTTAAACTTTCCTTTACCATTGCTTCTCTTCCTTTTCTTTTCAGACACTATCACAGGTATAGGTCTTTCAACGAACATAATTTCACCATCAATATCTTTTCTGATCTCATCTTCCACAGGCAATAGCGATTCTAACAACCCACTAAGAGTCATCTCTAACTTGTTTATACTATAATTCACTAGAAACAAGTTGAATGACCGAGGGAGTGACTATAGAATAGTATTGATTTTGGTGATATGATCCATCTCTCCATCGTACATCTTCAACTCTTTAATAAAACCCATCATCTTCATGACGTATTCTCTGACTGAAGTTCTATAGCACCCCCGACTTTTCTATATTTAATGAATGGTACTTTCGTAGCTAATTGGCCTTTCTCGTAGTCTAATTAATAAATAAGGGAGAAATTAGAAATTCTGAAATGTCAGAAATATTCCTTTTCAAAAGATGAACCCAACGTAAGTTGAATCGTCGAAATTCGACGAGCGAGTCAAAAGATATGGTCAAAACAGTCGGGACCTGCAAAGCACCGATCGCTCGGTCATTAGTAGCGATCGATCAGTCCAAAACCGATCGATCGGAGGCTATCGACTGGTTAAATTTTTTGTATGAGGAATTTTTCCAAAGAGCTTGTTTTTGACCGGTCGCTCGGTCAATAACACTGATCGCTCGGTAGGCAACCAATCGATCGGTCATAACCACCGATCGCTCGGTCTTCGCGTTTTTGCATAAATTTCTGTAAGAGCTTTTTCATCTTTTGGGCGTTAAACCCTTACCCATAAGGGCTTGCTCGACCATTTGGGTCCTCATTCACTACACTTAGGGATATTTGAGAGAAAGGGAGAAGAAACTAGGGTTCTAAAGACCCCTTTCCATTTGAGAGTACGATCAAGGGTTTCAAGACCCAAAATCATTCATTTTGCTTGGATCCCTCAAAGCCAAGGTTTAAGCTCGTGGGAGGAGTCTCTCTCTCAAGCTAGGGCAGCGTTCTACAAGGTGTTCCTCAAGGGGGTTTCTTCCCCAATTAAGCATAGTTCAAGCAAGGGTTCTCTTCTTTCAAGTTGAAGCTTCAATCAAGGTTTGCAACCAAGATCAAGCCTTGCTAGTATGTTTTCCTTCCCTATGAAATGTAACATCTCCAATAAATCTAAACAAGATAAGAAAAGGGTATGTATGTGTATGGGGTGTCGATTGAGGGGATTGGATGCCGAAATGTATGGATGTGTGTGGTGTGTGAAAGGGAAAATGGAGGATGGGCATTTCATAAATAATAAACTTACCTTTATGATTGAATGAAAAATATGCGCTAAAAAGAAGAATATGAACTATTATGGAACATTGCATTTTCTGTTTGATGAGATGCCTAAACCATGAATAAGGGACTTAAATGAAGAAATGGAAGTAGGCCTTATGCATGTGTCCTTATGAATGACGAATTGATCAAGTGCCATGTAGATTACTCAAATCTTCATATGCTTATACTATGAATTTAATTGTGATGCATATCTCTCTTGTTATTCGCATTCCCATGATTGTCACCATTGCTACGAACACGAGCACCCATGTATGCATGAACCGAGATTTCAAGAGCATATGCATATTATAATCAACAAGAAAACATTGCATGTCAAGGAGGTTGGTAGCCCAGGGACATTCGGGTACTAGCCTCTAGCTCACAAGAAAACTAAAATTACTACATGTCAAGGAGGTTGGTAGCCCAGGGACATTCGGGTACTAGCCTCTGGCTCACAAGAGAACTAAACAAGTAATTAAAATTCACGTATTGTAAAAGAGGTTGGTAGCCCAGGGACATTTGGGTACCAGCCTCTGGCTCACAAGAAAACCATATATCAAGGAGGTTGGCAGCCCAGGGAGATTTGGGTGCTAGCCTCTGGTTCACAAGTTACAAGATGAAAGTTTACAAGATGATGACAGGGTATTCATGCATGCACGCATACATGATTTTCTCAAGACATACCGAGGCATGAAACGGATTTCCAAGCATGAGTTTTATCAGAGTTTTCGCATTCATGCAAGCACGACAAGATGATTGTATCGTATCATGTTTAATATTGTTTCTTCTGTGATGTTCCTTTTACTGCTCTGTACTGTATTACTGTGGTTGTGTTTTATTATTGTTATGGTTAGCTAGTAGCTTGTACTTGCTGAGTATTCCATGCTCAGCCGTACTTTCATGTCAGCAGGTACTGAAGGAGCCCTCGACCCGGAGCCTTGGGTCGAGGAAGAGTACATAGAGGAGAGAGAGCCGTCTATTCCACTACAGTCTCAGGCAGACCGAGACCTCGACGTATGGCCATACCTTGACTACTGTTGAGGGGAGAGTGCGTGGGGACTTTTCTTTGGTGTATTGTGATATTTTGATGGGTGGGCCTATCCACCTTAGACTTAGACGTGGTTTGTATATACTTGTGTTCACTTGAAATACTATTTTGGAACTTATAAAGAAAAGAAAAATTAATTTACGCTTCCGCAACCTATGTTTAGCTTTAGCGCTCTGATTATCATTGTGTTAGTATTATATTCACCTTATTCATTACAGGATGATTTGGCAGGTACGTATAGTCACACCTAAAGTATCCCTTAACTCCTAGGGGGTATTTTGGGGCGCGACAAGTTCCCTCTTGCATCTCGGTGGTAAGAAGAGACCTTAACGTTGTTTGTTTGGCAGACTTATTCTCTACACTAAACATCAAATGAAGGTATTGCAAAATGTCTGAAGTATTATCCATATCCTTATGATGATTATATTGGATATTGGATAATGATGCTAATACCCAATCTCTTGCTGTCTGATTAGAACAATTCCATAAATCAGCTTCAGCTAACAGATCTGCTGTTGAATCCGGAAGAACCACAGGTTTAGGAGTTGTAAGACACAGGGTAAGCTTTTCAGAAGAGAGAACCAAGTATATCCTGAATTCCCAGTCTACATAGTTAGTTCTAACTAACTTCTCATCATGAAGAATTTCAATCATAGGGTGAAGGCATGTCATGATCTAATCAAATGACAAATAAGATAGTATTAGGAATCTATTGTATTCATTAATTACTATTAGATTATGGGTATGTTTCTAATAGTATTGCCAATTTTGAAAGTTTCAATTAGCATCGAATACCTAGACACTGGCTTAATGTAATCCTACCTTTAGGCACAACATCACATCGCCTTGAATAGGTAGATAGAAACTATCTTCTCCATTTTCACAGATCTCATCTAGTAAATTCTGAAGCATTTGATCTATTGTCTGATCTATAAGGGATGTTATACTCACGCTTTGGAGTTATTGTACAACATCTCTTATTCAAGTGCCCACCTACTATGAACCTAATAAACACCTAGCAAAAGCCCACTCTTTGGCAAGATTTGGGCCTGGCTTTGGCCTGTCAGCTTACTCACACTCCCCACTATAAGATCACATAGTGTATGGTAGAAGATCATAATACTTAGGCACTTGTCCCCAGTCATATATACACATGATATATGAAGGGCAATTATTTCAAATGAATAATTAAACATATTTAAATAGATATCATCTCATGATAAAATAAACAATATCATCTCATGATAAACAATAATAAACATTATATGAGATTAATCGCTATAGGTCAATTAAAATTAAAATGCATGGATGCAAGAGAATGAGATAAGAATAGAGGCAGCTCGCAAACTCCTTCGCGATCCCCTCCTTTATCATCTTATGGAGATCATCATTGCAGCATCCTCCTTAACAGCATCTCCACCAATGCATAATATGGAATTTAAATGGCATTAGGAAAACCAGTATTCCATTCGCCCTTTTCAGGAAAACCGAATGAATCTGTCCTTTACAGATTTGCCAAAACCTACTACATATTATCCTCTAATATGAATGCATGAATGATAAACAATTTATCATAAATTTGACCCATAACTATAATCTCATATAATATAAATGCAACATGCTGATGGAGTACTTTTTCTTATTTTAAAAGATTTAAAATTTGATAACAATTATCAATTTGCTCGATAAAATCTATATCTTATATAGATCAAACCCCGGAGAATAAAACAATTGTATTTTCCATTAAACAATTTTCATAAAATTATTTTTAAAATATAAGAAAGAATTTTCTTAAATCTCTACAATATTTTATTCCTTACTTGAATGCAAGATCCTTTCTCGAATGCAAGATCCTTTCATAAAGATTGGCTCTACTATTATCCAAGATTGGTTCTACTATTATCCAAGATAAAAATAAAAAATTAAGAGAATCAAAAATTCTAAATATGATCTCATCATAAAATAGGGTTTTATAATTTTTCGAATAAAATCTATTTATAGGAAAAATCATACATTAATTATTTTAAAAATTAATGAATATATATTAAATGATCAAATCATTTAAAAAGAAATTTCAAAATAAACTCTTTATTTCGAATATAATTATATCACATATAATACTAGTTTTTAAAATTATTTAATTACCATTATCAAATCTCATTTAATAATATAATAAAAATTGTAAATCCCTAAATAGGTGTTGGCAAATTCCGTGATCATTAGATAGGTCAGTTGAGTCGAGTCGTCGAGTCATGTTCAACTTGTCAGAAAAGAAGAGAAGAGCTAAAGCTTAAAGAAGATAGAAGAAAGAGAAGAAAAAGGTTCTACTTTGGATCTAGACAGGTAATGGACTAAGAGACCCCTACCTAGGTTTGATTTGACTTAGATAACCCTAAAAATACCTAGGAGGATAGTTTTAAGCCTACCAAAGTTATTTGATCTTAGTTGAATCAAATAAAAATAAAATGAATTAATTTTGGCAAAAATTCTGTCTCAACCGATCGCTCGGTATTGCGACCGATCGATCGGTGGCCTACCGAGCGATCGGTGGCTATCGACTGGACTAAATATTTGTATGGGGAAATTTTCCAGAGAGATGTTTTATGACCGAGCGATCGGTCATTAGAACCGATCGATCCGTTGTGAACCGAGCGATCGGTTGTGAGCACCGATCGATCGGTCCCCGTAAAAAGAATTTTTCTTTTTCTGGATTCTTTTTTTAACCCTATATAAACAACTTTTGAGAGACCTAATTCGTGTCTTTGATAATTTTTGAAAGAGTAGAGGTCTGAGAAACTCTTCTAGGGTTTTTCTTATTGTTTTTATTAGATCTTTGTTGATCCCTCCTCTTTCTTAGATCCTAGAGAATGCAAGTATAGATTAAAATCTTTGATCTTGCATTGTGTGATCTCAGATCTGTATGAGATCCCTCTAGGGTTTGAAATTTACTAAATTGATTCATAACCCTACACCTTGAGTGTTTGTCCGGTGTTTGATCCGGAGCCTTCGTGGAAGGAGATCGATCGTGTGTGATCGTGGATTTGAAGTTGCTTGAAAAGATTTGGTCGGTGTGGAACCGAAGCTGCTAAGGCGGAGATCGAACCTGCTGGTTCATGGAAATCAAGAGTAAGAGTCTATACCTAGGAACATAGTTTCTGTTTTGGTAAGGTCTTATCTTGTACTTGATATCTTTTCATAGTGAAGTTTATTGCTGGACAAGGTCCCGTGGTTTTTTCCCGTTAGGGTTTTCCACGTAAAAATCTTCTGTGTTTGATTTGTGTGGATTGTCTGATTGAGTTAATCATTGATTTTTAAACATATTAATTGAAAAATTAAAATTGGTTAGAAATTATTAGATAGACCTATTCACCCCCCCTCTAGGTCTTAGAGATCATTGATCTGGATAAATTTCAATTGGTATCAGAGCTAGTTCACTGATAAGGCTAATCCCTTAAGTGTGATCCTGTATTATCCGTGATCATGAGTACTCTAAGAGAAGGAGGATCCGTCTCTCGTCCCCCACTTTTTGATGGAAATAATTATGCATACTGGAAAGCTAGAATGAGAGCCTTTCTCAAATCAATTGACGAGAGAATTTGGATGTCTATACAGAATGGGTGGACTACGCCCGTAAAAACTGTAGGTGATTTGACTGTCGTCAAATATTCTGATGAATGGACCAGAGAAGAGCTTGATTCAAGTGGATGGAACACTAAAGGTCTCAATGCTATCTTTACTGCAGTCACTGCTGAGGAATTCAGACGAATTTCTTCATGTGAAACAGCAAAGGAGGCTTGGGACATTCTTGAAATTACCCATGAGGGTACTACCACTGTTAAAATCTCAAAACTCCAAATGTTAACCACCAAATTTGAACATTTAAACATGGACGACAATGACACTTTTGATGAATTCTATGCAAAACTTAGTGACATTGTCAACGCTAGTTTCAATTTAGGTGAGAAAATATCTGAGTCCAAAATAGTTAGAAAAGTCCTTAGATCTCTCCCAGAGAGATTTCAACCCAAAGTCACTGCAATCGAAGAGAGTAAAAATGTTGACTCTCTGAAGATTGAGGAATTGGTTGGATCACTCCAAACCTATGAACTCAATCTAGTCCATCCAAGAAGAATAAATCTTTAGCCTTGAAAACCATCAAGGAAACTTTGGATGAGGATGACAGTGATGGAGAAATGAATGAGGAAGAAATGGCTCTTTTCGTTAAAAAATTTCAAAAATTTTTTAGAACGAAAAAGAGGTTTAATCCCAAACAGGGAGGAAAATCTTTTGATAAGTCAAAGTCTAAGCCCTGGGAAAACAAGAAAAATTCCAAAAGTGGCGACAAGAAATCCCAAGGTGTTCAATGTTATGAATGCCATGGCTTCGGACATATTTCACCTAACTGTCCTAACAAGAAGAAGAGTAAGGGCAAGGTGATGAATGCCTGTTAGGATGACAGTGATTCCGAGAATGAAGAATCGGACAGTTCCTCTTCAAGTGAAGATACTGGAAATCATACGGCTTTCACTGTTTCCCTATCTGGGATTCTTGAGACTACCTCTGCGGTTGATGAAAAGGATAGAAGTGATGAAAGTATTCATACTGAGTCAAGTGATGACTTACAGAAGAGTCAAACTGACTCTGAAAGTGATGAAGATTTGAAAACAACTTATGATAAGTTGTATGTTGAAAGTTTAAAACTGACTAAAACAAAAATCTCTTTGAGCAAAAAACTCAAATTCATTCAAAATGAAAGAGATATCTGTAAACTAGTAGCAGAAGAGAAGAGTGCACTAGTTAGTCAGTTGGAAAATGAAAAAGAAGCATTTGTTATAAAAGTTCAATGTCTTTTGGAAGAGAATGTCTCATTGACTAATGTGGTCAGAAAATTAGAAGATGAAAGAGACACTTCCATGAAAGAAATTGAAGAGTTAAAAACTCTGCAAATGGAGCTGGAAACTTTTAAAGTCTCTCTTGTTGATAAGGTGAAATTTCTTGAAAAAGAACACCAAATTACCCTTAAAGACAAGACTGACTTGATTCAGAAGGTCTATACTCTTGAAAAAGAAGTGAGAATGTTTGGTAACACCAGCTGCCTAGATGAATTAGTCAGAAAGTATGGATCAAATTCTAGTAGATCTGGGATAGGACATGTTGACACACCAACTGGTCCTTTAGCTGTTGGAACAATGGCTAGTGCAGTGTTTGAGCCAATACATTCTGAACCCAAAGAAAATTTACCTTCTACATCAAGTACTAAGGCTTATACAAATTTTGTAAAGCCTAGATATACAGCTCCTAGAGTGAATGCTTTAAGGAATCAAATTCCAGTTAGAAGAAATCTTCCTCCTCTACCAAGATTCATACCCACATGTCACTTTTGTGGTGTGAGAGGTCACATTCGACCTAATTGTAATGCATTTAGGAGAGCTCCCCGAAATGGTTCATGGAACCAAAATCTGAGTCAAGGGACTCTTCAAAGGCAGATTCAGGTTCTAGCTGAAAAGTCTAGAATGTTGAGCGATGATGTTAACAGAATTGCTCAAATCTCTAGGACAAGGACTGGTCAATTTATTCCAAATGATTATTCAAGAGGAAATAATTTGACTTATCAAAAAACTAGAACTGAACAAAACAGAAAAAGGTCAAGGAGGACAAAAAAGAAAAAGGTCTCTACTACACAGATTAATGATCAAAGATCTAAACAAAGTTTAAAGACTGTGTATGTGAGAAAGGAAGACCTTAAGTGCTTTGTCATTCATACTGCCTTGAAAGCCCAAAACACAGAAATGTGGTACTTCGATAGTGGGTGTTCTCGGCATATGACAGGTAACAAGTCCTTATTTATTCAATTTGAGGACTGTCCTGATGGGACTGTTACTTTTGGTGATGGAAGCAAGTCTTTAGTCAAAGGAAAGGGTATCATCAATTCACCAGGCATACCTAAATTGAAAGATGCCTTGTTTGTTGAAGGACTGAAAGCTAATTTAATTAGCATAAGTCAACTATGTGATGATAATCATGCTGTGCACTTTACCCAAAATAAATGCTTAGTCATTAATGGTAAAGGTAAGTGTGTTCTAGAAGGATTGAGAACCACTGACAATTGCTACGGCCTAACTCCCAGTCCTATTCCCTCAAATGTCTGTTATAAGACTAGAATTGAGGAGGTTGATTTGTGGCACCGAAGACTAGGTCATATGAACTTCAAAGACCTATGTAAAATCTCTAAGCAAGAGCTTGTGAGAGGTGTTCCCAAACTAGGAAAGCCTTCTACTGCTGTGTGTGGGCCATGTCAAATTGGTAAACAAATTAGGACCCCACATAAGAAGACTTCAAGTATTGCTACTTCATATCCACTGGAATTAATTCATATGGACCTTATGGGTCCTACAAGAACTGAAAGTCTAGGTGGAAAGCGATACATCCTAGTCATGGTTGATGATTTCTCTAGAATGTCTTGGGTGGCATTTATAAGAGAGAAATCCGATGCTTTTGACAATTTCAAAAGTATTTGCCTGAAAATTCAAAATGAGAAAAGATGCCCAATCACTCGAATTCGAAGTGATCATGGAAAGGAGTTTGAAAACTCTAAGTACAACGACTTTTGTGATGAGTCTGGTATCAAACATGAATTTTCTGCACCTATTACACCTCAGCAGAATGGTGTAGTAGAGAGGAAGAACAGGGTTCTCCAAGAGATGGCTAGAGTTATGCTTCATAGCAACAATCTAGCTTCTCATTTCTGGGCTGAGGCAGTTCACACTGCTTGCTATATAGTTAATAGAGTTTTTGTAAGACCTGGAACAAGGAAAACCCCATATGAGTTGTGGAATAACAAGAAACCTAGTGTCAAGTACTTTCGAGAATTCGGAAGTAAATGCTATATCCTTAAGGATAGAGAGCAACTGGGAAAATTTGAATCCCGGAGTGATGAAGGGATATTTCTTGGGTATTCCACCAACAGTAGAGCTTATCGAGTGTATAACTTGAGAACCTCTACAATTATGGAGTCCATAAATGTAATTGTGGATGACTCTGGTGTTGAAAATGTGCAATGTGAGGATGATGAAAGTGCTGAAAATGAAGATGTTGAAATTATTTCAACTTCACCTATTGATAAGCAAACATCTCCATTAAAACCTACACATCCTAGGGTCATGAGTCCTCACACCTCCACTGATATTATTGGTGATGTTGAAAGTGGAGTGAGAACGAGGAAACAAATTGAAAATGAAGTTAGCTACATTTGCTATACTTCATCTTTTGAACCCAAGAATGTAGCTGAAGCTCTTGCAGATGATAATTGGATAAATGCAATGCAAGAAGAGTTACTTCAGTTTACTAGGAATGATGTTTGGTATTTAGTACCTAGGCCTAATAATACAAATGTGATAGGTACCAAATGGATTTTCAAGAACAAATCTGATGAAAAAGGTACTATCATAAGAAATAAGGCTAGGTTAGTTGCACAAGGATATACCCAAATTGAAGGTATTGACTTCGATGAAACTTTTGCTCCTGTAGCCAGGCTAGAATCAATAAGAATTCTTCTAGCTGTGGCTTGTAATATGAAATTCAAACTTTTTCAAATGGATGTTAAGAGTGCCTTTCTGAATGGCATTCTACATGAAGAAGTCTATGTGGAACAACCAAAAGGGTTTGAAGATCCACATCACCTTGATCAAGTTTATCGACTAAAAAGGGCCCTCTATGGTTTAAAACAAGCTCCAAGAGCTTGGTATGAGAGGCTGACTACTTATCTCTTGGAAAACGGATTTTCGAGAGGGGGAGTAGACAGAACCCTTTTCATAAAGAAAGTGAAAGGTGATATTGTCATCGCCCAGATATATGTTGATGACATAGTATTTGGTTCCACATTAGACTTACATGCTCATTCATTTGCTGAACAAATGAAAAATGAATTTGAAATGAGCATGGTTGGTGAGCTAAGTTTCTTCCTTGGTCTTCAGATCAAGCAATTGGATTCTGGGATCTCAGTATCTCAAATCAAATATGCAAAAAATTTAGTGAAGAAATTTGGAATGAGTTTTGCTAAGCATGCTAGGACTCCTATGAGTACTACTATAAAGCTTAGTAAAGATACTTCAGGGAAGGATGTCGATCAGACTAATTATAGAAGCATGATTGGTAGTTTGCTCTACCTAACTGCTACTAGACCCGACATAGCCTTTAGTGTTGGAGCATGTGCCCGTTATCAAGCAAATCCCAAAGAGTCTCACTTAGTTGCTGTCAAGCGTATCATTCGCTATGTGAGTGGAACTTTGTCCTTAGGCCTCTGGTATTCTTTCGATACAAATGTCATTGTTGTGGGGTATTCTGATGCTGATTGGGCTGGAAATACTGATGATAGGAAGAGCACCTCCGGCGGGTGTTTCTATATTGGAAACTGCTTAGTTGCTTGGCTTAGCAAAAAGCAGAATTCCATTTCCTTGTCTACAGCCGAGGCTGAGTATATTGCAGCTGGTAGTTGTTGCACCCAACTTCTGTGGATGAAACAGATGTTGAAGGATTATGGAATTGATCAAAGCACTATGATTGTGTATTGTGATAACACAAGTGCAATCAATATCTCCAAAAATCCTGTGCAACACTCTCGCACAAAGCATATAGACATTAGGCATCACTTCATCCGTGATCTTGTTGAGCAAAAAGTTGTGTCTATTGAGTATGTCCAAACAGAGAATCAATATGCGGACATTCTCACAAAACCTTTAGATTCCCTTAGGTTTGAACTCCTTAGGAAATCCATCGGTTTGTGTGGAGTTGAGTAATGGTGTACTTGTTTTATAGCCTATGTGTTTTTCATGTTCTATTTAAGTCATAGAGCTATTTTTTTTGTTATTTTCTTTAAGTAATAAAAATCCAAAAACATTCAAAAATTGAAAAATATTGCAAAAAATAATGTGTTTGTATGACCTTATTTATCCTATCTTTTAGCTTAATGTTATTTCCTTGAAATCATATTTAACCATATAATCCAAGGATAAATATATCATAGGATTGAATAAAATAGGAAAGTTCAATTGTTGGTTCGATCTTGTGATTGAATTTGGTCATGCTAATTAACCTCAGTTAGAGTTGAGCATACAATGATGTTCTAATTTGCACAAGCACTCTGACTGATTCTTTAGATGGTTTTAGTTCCTATATAAAGGTTCTGATATTATACCATATGGTTCCCTAGATTAATCAAATCTAGTATAACCAATGTCATAAAAAATTCCATAAGGTGAGCCCCCTAGATATAAAAATTATTGACATGGAGAGGACTACCTGTGAGTTTGTGTGATAGCTACTAGTGAATGCAAACAGTGAGTAATGGCTACCTAGACAAACAGTAGGTATCTATATGGATTGCTAGTGTGAAAGCCCCTACTGTCATTAGAAAGAGCTACCTTCTCACTTGAGTGAAAGTCACCAGTGTGCTAGTGTCTATATATGTGTACTCCAAAAAGAATTTACATAATGAGTACAATTTGACTGAAAAAGAAATGAAATAAATTTATTAGTCAAATATGGGGTAAAAATTGCTCATCAGATAAATATGGATGATTATTGGTTTTAAAACTAGTTTTTGAAAATTTTAGAGTCCCATTTGAAATATAATGTCAAAATCTAGATTAAGGAAGGAAACCAATTCAACGAGTCAAGTAATGAATTTTGATTTCATACTCACATTACTTCTAATTGTATCTTGACTCTGATTGTGAATTTGATGCAAATACCATATTTAATCACCGGTGAAAATCAATTAATGTTTTCATAATCCTTGTTTATGCCTATACTTGATATATCAATTCTTGGGTGATTATTATCTATGATTTTTATGAAATCACATGTTGCAAATTTTTTTTATCAGTTGGTCATTTTGAGGTGAAAATGTATTTTAAATGTTCCATTGGTTGAGGGGGAGAAAAGGTTTTAACCGTAAAAATTTTTGAAAAATTTTCAGACCACCGATCGCTCGGTGCTAAAGACCGATCGATCGGTCTTTCGTGAACAGGGTTATAAAACCCTCATTTCTATTTTTTTGTTCACTTGTTCTCCGATCTCCAGAGCGATCTCTCGGTTTCCTCTCCTCCAAATCTTTCCTACGGACATTCCATTCCATTCTAAAGGTTTCCCAAGCATCTAAAAGGTAAGAGTTGTGCATTTTCTTTGCTTTAGATTGATTTTCTCATCTAGGGCATCATTTCTTGCATTTTCTTCAATGGCTTTCGTTTTGTCGTTAATCCTTCTTGCCTATCTCATGTCTGGCATCCCCAAACGTCGGAGGTTGGTCCTCAACAACCAAGAGGATCCTCCTCAAGATGAGGAAAACCTAGAGCCCTTTACTTTCACTCCAATAGGGCATGGTATTTCCATTGGGGACAGGCCAATTCGTAGAATGATTGATTCTACAATTGAGAATCGTCAAAAATCTCTGGCTGATAAAACTCGGAAAAATAAAGGTAAAGCTTCATCTTCCCAGTCCAGTAAGTTATCCCAGTTTATCAGTCCTACTGCTGCTCAACTCTATAGTGAGTATTTTAGCAAGAAAGGTGTTATGGTTGAAAGGGACATACATATTTCTGATTTTGGTGATTATTATCTTCCTACTCTCATTTCAGATCGTCAATGGGAAGGTATACTTACCTTATCCGGTCCTGCTTCTGTCCAGTTAGTTAGAGAATTTTACTCTAATTTTTCTGAAATCAACCAGAAAAAATGGTCATTCAAATCTCGAGCATTAGAACAATCTGTTGTCATAAATGCTGATTTGGTTTCTAAATTCCTTGGGTGTCCTCGAGTTCCAAATGCATATTATCCTTATATTTATAAAACTGATGAGGATAAAGACTCCATGGAACATGTTGTTACCTTTCTAAGTGGTACTCCTACGTTTTGGGTTGGGTCTCTTATTGAAGTGGCGAAACTCACTAAGGATGCTAGACTAGTAAACCTAGTTATGAGTGCAAATATCCATCCAAAGGTTCATACTGCGGACCTTAGGGAAGATAGAGCTAGATTTTTGTTTAGTCTTCTACGTGGGCGTGATATTGATCTTGCCGCTCACATCATTGACTTGATGATCCAAGCCCATCAAACTAATACAGCAGTTGGAGCCCTACCATTTGGTTCACTCATCACTAAACTTCTTGGTTCTCAAGGAGTTATCGCTCCTCCTGGTGTTCCTACTCGAGTTCCTAAGGGTCCAATCACCAAAAAGACCCTAGCTCAGAGTTTTTCACATGCCTCAGTTCGAGATACAGAGGAGGGAGCAGAAGTTGGTGCTGGGTCATCTCGTCCTCCTCCGACCACTATGGACGATCTTGGGAGGATGATGAGAGAGATGCAGATGGATCTCCGGACTCATATTTCTTCATACGAGGAGTTTACTACAGAGGTTCGTGGTAGACTTGGATCTCTCGATGCAGCAGTGCTTGGAGTACAGAGAGATGTTCGAGATTTTCGAGCTTACTATGAGTCACAGCTCACTTCTGATGATGAGCAAGAGTGATGGTTCGTGATAGAAGTTGTTTTTTAGTCGAGTGACAGACTTTGTTTACCATTTTGATGTATTTTGTCTTGGTTGTACTTAGTACAAACCTTCTTGGTTATTATTGACTTGTTATGGATGTATACATTTGAATGGTTGATGCTCATTACTTTCTATCTCATCTCCTTTCAATGGTTTATGCTTTTCTTTTCTAATCCACCTTTGGCATTTCGAGCCAAAAAGGGGGAGAATGGTATTATAGATGTTATGGATTGTGTTATGGATGATGGATGAGCTTTTGGAATAGTGTTATGGATGATGGATGAGCTTTTGGAATACTAACCTGTTATGGATTGTGAATGGTTATACATATTTTCATGTATATATGTTATTTCCCATGCTTCACAGGTTTTTGATTTAGCATGTGCAGGCAAACAGGTTCTAAGTTTGGTAAATCATGACAAGTTAACATGTCAAAAGTCATGTAATTATTTTTGAGTCATGTAAAGGTCAATTTTCCATTTTTGAATCAATTGGGAAAATTTGAACCTAGTATATGAATTAGTTTTATTTTGTCCCGGAATTGCCAAAGGGGGAGATTGTAAATCCCTAAATAGGTGTTGGCAAATTCCGTGATCATTAGATAGGTCAGTTGAGTCGAGTCGTCGAGTCATGTTCAACTTGTCAGAAAAGAAGAGAAGAGCTAAAGCTTAAAGAAGATAGAAGAAAGAGAAGAAAAAGGTTCTACTCCGGATCTAGACAGGTAATGGACTAAGAGACCCCTACCTAGGTTTGATTTGACTTAGATAACCCTAAAAATACCTAGGAGGATAGTTTTAAGCCTACCAAAGTTATTTGATCTTAGTTGAATCAAATAAAAATAAAATGAATTAATTTTGGCAAAAATTCTGTCTCAACCGATCGCTCGGTATTGCGACCGATCGATCGGTGGCCTACCGAGCGATCGGTGGCTATCGACTGGACTAAATATTTGTATGGGGAAATTTTCCAGAGAGATGTTTTATGACCGAGCGATCGGTCATTAGAACCGATCGATCCGTTGTGAACCGAGCGATCGGTTGTGAGCACCGATCGATCGGTCCCCGTAAAAAGAATTTTTCTTTTTCTGGATTCTTTTTTTAACCCTATATAAACAACTTTTGAGAGACCTAATTCGTGTCTTTGATAATTTTTGAAAGAGTAGAGGTCTGAGAAACTCTTCTAGGGTTTTTCTTATTGTTTTTATTAGATCTTTGTTGATCCCTCCTCTTTCTTAGATCCTAGAGAATGCAAGTATAGATTAAAATCTTTAATCTTGCATTGTGTGATCTCAGATCTGTATGAGATCCCTCTAGGGTTTGAAATTTACTAAATTGATTCATAACCCTACACCTTGAGTGTTTGTCCGGTGTTTGATCCGGAGCCTTCGTGGAAGGAGATCGATCGTGTGTGATCGTGGATTTGAAGTTGCTTGAAAAGATTTGGTCGGTGTGGAACCGAAGCTGCTAAGGCGGAGATCGAACCTGCTGGTTCGTGGAAATCAAGAGTAAGAGTCTATACCTAGGAACATAGTTTCTGTTTTGGTAAGGTCTTATCTTGTACTTGATATCTTTTCATAGTGAAGTTTATTGCTGGACAAGGTCCCGTGGTTTTTTCCCGTTAGGGTTTTCCACGTAAAAATCTTCTGTGTTTGATTTGTGTGGATTGTCTGATTGAGTTAATCATTGATTTTTAAACATATTAATTGAAAAATTAAAATTGGTTAGAAATTATTAGATAGACCTATTCACCCCCCCTCTAGGTCTTAGAGATCATTGATCTGGATAAATTTCAAAAATAATTATATATTTATTCATCTCATGAACAAATAAAATAAAAAACTATGAGCATCATTAAATAACTAGAATTAAATTCATCTCATGAATTAATTCATCTATTTAATTATCCTTTAAAATAAACAAAAAACACTCCCTAACCATGAGCTCTAATACCACTTGTAGGGGGATCCGGATAAAAATTTATGCGGAAATTGGATCCTGATAATCTTTACACCATAGAAAGCAACTAAAATTATCTACTCGTTTTAGTCATATTACCTCGGTGAATGATGTTCACCAGTGAAGCTAAATCCACTCGAACCGTCAGAACTATTTGTAGAGATTTCTCGAAGAAATACTCGAAGCTCGATCCTTGTTCTTCGCTATCCCCACGAAGCTTTAGAATCTCTCTTTGGAATTGATAAAGCAAGAGGAAGAAAATGGAGTAATGGTGTAGACTTTCTATCACTGAAAACCCTAGGGTTCAAAACCCTTGAATCGAAAAACCCAACTTGGGTGCTGCCTTGTAGCTCACAAAAATCCCTAGGAAATACCCTATGGGCTCACGGTTTTGGAGAGGAGGAGAGGGAGAGAAAAAATTCTGGAGAAAATAATGAGAATTCTATTCCAAATGTTTTGGATGTTGGGGTATTTATAGATTGGATCAAATCCAAATCCTACTCCAATTACAACTTATCCCTTTAGGAGTTATTTATTAATAATAACTCTTATTATTAATTTAAATAAATACTAGTTTAATTATAACTACTTTAGTTATAATAATCATACTAATTAAAGAGTCCTTTTCCAAAAGGGATTCCTTAATTAAAGGGATTAGTCAACAATCAACCAATCCTAATCTAATTAGGATTTTTCCAAAGGGGGCGTGAGCTATAGGGGAGTTAAAACTCCTAGTTGTAATCCAATTACAACTCATCTTAATCCTACTTGCATTCCAACCATTATAATTTAATTCCATAATTAAAAGAATTATTATTCAAGTAACCAAATCTTAATCCAATTAGGATTACTAAAGTGGGCGCCCCATTCATGGGTTTTATAATCCATGGGCTTGGGCCCATATTAAAGGTCCATTCTTAATGGGTTTATGGATATGGGTCAAACCCATTTCCCCTTTAATTAGGTTAATTAAATAATTACTAAAATAATCCTCTAATTTAAATTAACAATTAATTTAAACCATAGATTAACTTTTAATCTATTTAATTAGTAATTAACATTTAATCATTTTTATATAATTGACTAACTTTTAATCAATTTATGAGCTTGTATTTCTTATGTGAGCATCTCCACAAATGTCTCTGGGACATTCAAACCCTGGCTTATCCAATGTTATCCCATTGACCCTAAATAGGAATTACATCGGAATTGCTAGTGACGTGAGATATCCATGTTGCAATTGAATCCCAGTGTAAGAACATTAACCAATATGGATCCTGCCAAATGAACTTTTTAATTCAATTGATCCTTCCGATTACATTATCCCTAATGGGTCTTTGAGATTATTTATACTATCTAACTCATAGCCCATTGCACATCATTCGGGTTTCCAAGACTTTTGATTAAGCCATGAGAAAAAATTTCTCATGAAAAACATTTTGAGAAAAATATTTTTATAAGTATAATATATTTTAAATAAAATATATTTCAAACTTATTTTGTTTCAAAATCACCTGCATAGGATTTAAGCTTAATCGACTGTCTTACCCGGAACTTGGATAATCTCTCAAATTAATGAGTATGGATTTCTTGTTTGGAATTCATTATGACTCGAACAACTTTCTGACTATCCAACTGTCACTGTATCGTATTCCCTAAGGTAGAGAATACTTTGATGGAATCAAAACAGTCAGATTACTGTTCAATTATAAATGATCTCATCAGATCTAAGGATCATTGAAACTGTTCAATGTGAATGAGAGACCAACTATCTGATAGTATGTTTATGCAAGAGGTCTCTCATTGAATGCAATCAATCAGTGAACATTTAAGCACCCATATGTTGATGTGTAGTCTCCACTACAATAGTTTGAGATAGAACTACATCTTAACTATTGAGAACATCTTAGCATAGTGGCAGCCATATAAGTGAAGAGCCCAGCTTCACCCATAGTTGTGACTATAAAAGGTATAAGAAACTGGAAAGTTATATATGTCTACGATAATCCAATCACATAACTTTCCTATAATATATCCTAAGGACCTTTATCGATATCTCATATCGTATAGATCATCACATGATCATGGTCAATTACCCATAATGAATACACAATAGATAAAGAAGAAGTCTTTATTAATCAAATTAAAAAGAATCTAACAATCTAAATGACTTTTCTGGGCATCATGTCTAACACTAGGAATCTAACCATGGCTCTGGAAAGGATTAGGGCCCACTCAAAAGAGATCTACAGATGCTACAATGGAGAGTACCCAGAATGGCAGTACTGAGTTTATAGCCATTCTGTCATTTTTCTAGGCACTAAAAATCTACTCCCTGGGGTAGGTCCTGACCACTTCTAAGGGATCCCTAATGGACTGAGGGTCCCTCAAAAATCAAGGGGTGTATGCCATACACGAGGTGGCCACTATAGCCGAACTTTTAACCTCAAGGGGGTTCCCCCATGCCTACGAAGAGACAAGGAGGACCCCTATCCCTTGTTACAGTACTACAACATGAATAAAATGAAAATAGAGGACCCCTGGAGTAGGACTAGGGGTCTTACTTTTACAGAAAGAAAGAGAGGGGGTAGGGGGTCCTACCCTGTTGGCTCGTCGGAGGAGGCTGTACACGGTGGTAATGCAAGGGGAGAGGGCTGAGGTGGTGCAGAGGCAGCTCCCTAGGGCTCTAGGGTTCTCCTTTAGGTGTTCTGGACTGAGGACAGAAATGGTTTTGGGTTGCACAGAGCTCTAGCAGAGATTTCATGTAGGGTTTTTGGAATGGCTTAACCATGAAGAGAGGGGGGGTTTTATAGGATTTGATGGACCCAGGGGTAGTTTAGGGGTTGTTGGGAGAGTGTAAGACAGTAGGGAGGCAGAGAGGAGTGGTCCAGGGGGTGCCAGCAAGCCCTGGAAGAAGACACCAGGAATGGCGGTAGAAACTCAGATGCTGCCTAACCCTAGTGTCACGGAGCGCTTGCCAACCGAAGTGACTAGCCAATTCAGATGCTGCCTACTCCCACACCAATGGCCTGGAACACCCAGTACATGGCTGGTGTGGGACTAAACATACGCACGTGACACTAGGGTTAGGCTTAGGGTTTAACTAGGATTAGGCCTAGGGTTTAACTAGGGTTAAGCCTAGGGTTTACCTAGGGTTTGATTAGGATTTACCTGGGGTTAGGGTTTCTCCTAGGGTTAGGCCTAAGGTTTGACTAGGGTTTACCTAGGGTTTGACTAGGGTTTACCTAGGGTTAGGATTTTAACCATGACCAAGAAGGAGGTGTAAAAATTAGGTGCTTACAGCTACCCCTCTTTGCCGGAGACTGTCAAGTTGGCAATTGAACAGCAAAGACTGGAATCATCCTATTTTTACACCAAGATTGGATGATGATATGTATGCATGTTGTGCAAGTGGTAGGGTGATGAAGTGGTTAGGACTACTCACAGGGGACTAGTAAGTAGTCCGGTCTGCTCGTGCTAGGAATTGATGGATCCTATGAAAGACGGCATGTCCCGGATGCGCTAACCAAATTGGTTGCTATGGCATTACCCAGAGGTGTTTAGCCAAAACAACCGAAGGACACGTGAAGTGTTGGAAGGAGGACATGCAGGAAGTGTAGTGGTATGACAAATGAGTTGTCAAGGTACAAGTAGGATGTTTGGGACATGTAAGAGGTAATGTCGCAGTATGATGAGATTGTCAAGGAGCACACAGGATGTCGGGGACACACGGGGGTGTCGAAGGGGACATGTGGGAGGTATTGCGGTATGACGAGATTGTCAAGGGATACACAGGATGTTAGGGACATACAGGAGGTAATGTCGTGGTATGATGAGATTTTTAAGGGGCACACAGGGTGTCAAGGACACATGGGGGTGTCGAATGGGACATACAGGAGGTATCCCATGAAAGTATACCTCTTTTTAATTTTAGAAAAACAATTCTTGGGGGGCATACATCGAATCCCAAGATCTGACTAAGATTCTAATTGATTTTATTCAATGAAAGTTAAAATCACAATCACCTTTGCGACTTTGAAATTGTTAAGTCAATTGCACGATAGAAGGCTAGACCGGCAAAACTTCACAAGTGTCAAGTCTCCTTCGCAATCCACATGGACCTTCTTTTTAATTAAAGCTTTCTCTAATGGAAGCTAATGGCCCTTCCAAATTTCTAGCTCTAGGATCTTGAAATAAAGATCCAATCTTTATTGATCAAGACCTTCTCGATCTTCTTCTTGATATTCAATACTAAGAACACAAGAGAAGAAAGAGGGGGAGAAGAGTGACCGTACACTCTAGGGAAGAGAGAGAGAGTGGCGTGAGGTTATGACGAGAGGGGAGAGAGATTAAAATTCTAGAAATTTTAATTGTCTCCACAATAGTGGACGTCCACCTCTATTTATAACCCTTTTGCTTGGGTTGCCTACCACCCAAGTCTTTTAATCCTTATCCAATAAGGATTCCTCAATTTGTTTCCTTTATTAATATTTCCTAATTAATTAGGATTAATCATTAATAGAAACAAATCTTATCCATTAGTAACCAACTAACCATATCCTTATCCTAATCCAATTAAGATTCCTTGATTAGCAAAAAACTATTAGAATCCCTAACAAATAGGGAATCTTTAATTAGTAACTAACTAACTAACTAACCTTATCTAATAAGGACTCCATAGTTAATCAGAAACTAATTATTAAAGCACCCTCCATGAAGTGGGCGTCCCACCATAGGTGGGCCCCACTCCACATGCCCCTAGGGTTCCAAACCCCTTTTGGTCATCATTTTTGATCTTCCATCAAAATCCCCAATCGGTCCTACTCGTTTGGTTTTTCACATTTAATGTGATTCCACCTTTTGGAGCTTCACTATACCATATAGTGATTACTTAGAGAAATTAATTAATTTAATAAATAATTAAATTAAATATTTTAAGAAAGTCCTTGTGTGTGGGATCTAAAGGGATCTCTTATTTCCTGTTGTGGGACCAAGTACTCAACCTTTCGGTTAAAGCATTGTTACTAGGAAACACCTTTCCTATACTCCATTAGGATTATAGAATTTTATCTATATCCCTGGACTTCCACCAATCACAATAATTTCTATTAACAAAATGTGATTAACTTCTAGAAAATAGAGAATTACTTTCAGGTATTTCTATCTCAAGATTTGTTTACAGATGCGTCCCTCCACTTCCAATATTGTTATAAGCTTACGGGACAATATCTAATACTGTCTTTAATCCCTAGCTTATATTGAGAACCCATTCTCTTTGATACTTGTAATCAAACTTGGACTTTCAAAACATTTTAGAAATTCTTTAAAAGAAATAATAATAATAATTACATTTCTTTCATACAGAAAATAAACTCCTCGATAAAACCATTTCATCGATAAATACCAGCGCTGGGTTTTTTAAGTCCGGTTTTGACAAGTATCAACTCAATATTATTTGCTCTGTAAGAGTAGTGGAATCCTTGTTGAGCGTACACAAACGTCTTCTAATATAGCGTACATAACCCAATGAGCCCATATTTAGTCCGATGTGTTGGACATTGACAATTGGCTACATCAAAGCTATATAGGCAAATACTAGAGAAGATGTCAACCTCTCAGGTTAAGGACAATCTGTCAAATGGACTACCCTAAATATAAAGACAGTATATTTCTAAAGGTATCCACTGAGCGATCCAGTTGCAATGTAAGTACTTCTTACTTATATCCACATCTTAGTCAAGAGACCCTTCTCTTAGTGATTGAGATTCAGCACTCCATCATATGGAACTAACAATGTGTAAGTCAGTAGGAATACATTGTCCAGATGTATCCTGAATAACTTAGAACAATTTTAGGTCTACAAGGAACCGGAAAAACCATATCTCCTTAGCAATTAGTCATTAACCAATTGGATGGTTTTTCCTACAATGTTACCTCAGGGACAAAGTAGTCTCATCCAATAAGATACTTTTAATGTGTTACCCAATGTCGAAGACAATGTGTGAATGTAAAATATGCTTTTATTGATTAAGTACACTAATACAATACCGGAATGGCTTTCGACGGCATATATGTCTAACATCACGGTATGACAAGATTGTCAAGGGATACATAGGATGTCAGAGACATGCAAGAGGTAATACCGCAATATGACAAGATTGTTAAGGGACACACAGGATGTCAAGGACATAGGGGTGTCGAAGGGGACATGCAGGAGGCATCACGGTATGATGAGATTTTTAAGGGATACACAAGATGTTGGGGACATGTAGGAGGTAATGTTGTGGTATGACTAGATTGTCAAGGGGCACACAAGATTTCAAGGACACACGGGGGTATCAAAAGGGTGTGGCATATCCAAGAGGCACTAGCCGGATCGATTTTTGAAATGGCCTAGGGGTACTAGATTTTGATGATGTCATACAGGGTGTAAAGGTGAGGATGCTTTCCCATGAGTCTGTTGACTGTGAATTGCTGGTAATGCGCAATATCGGCTTCTTCTGCTTGTTTTTGCTGGGGCTGCTTAATGCAGGTTGGTACAACCAGGTCTCGGTACCAGAAGTTCTGTTTTGAAAAATATTTTTAGAAAAGTGTTGCGGACTTTTGCAAAGGTTTTTTATTTTGATAGAAAGAATGCTTAGCTAGCTTTTGGATTTGTCAGGAAATTACTTTTGTCAGGCCTTAGGGGATTTTTGTAGTCTGTCTTTTACTCTCGAAGAGTGGAGTATAACCCAGAAGAGGTTTCGTCATTACTAGGGATGTTTGGAGGTAGACATGCTTGTCTTCTTGTTGCTGGGGGATTGGGGACTCTGGTTGGGGAGAAGCTTGCTAAAGAGCAATTGTAGACCTGAGGATCCACTGGGGAATGTGACATTGTGGTTGGTCATTGCTGGGGACTTGCTGGGGAGTGGAACTCTGTTGTAGACCACTGCTAGGGAGTTTGTTTCTTTGTGGGATTTGCTTGGGATGATCAGGGATTCAGTGAGACTGATTACTACCAGATTTTGTTGCCAAACCGCTCTTCAGTTTTTCTCCCTTTTTTACCCTTGGAATGACCAAGTCATGGGATTCGCATAATTTTTACGCAATGAGGCCGTTGCCGGTTTTCCTCATGCCTGCGAAGCTGGTTGATTTTTGTCCTTTTTTTGCCCCTAGTTGCAAGACTAGGTCTAGGGTCGCATGATTTTTAAGCAATGAGGTTGTTGCTAGTTTTCACTCATGCTCGCGATTTGTTGAGGGAAGTAGATCTTCTCCCTTCATGGCCCTGAATGGCACTTTGTCGAAGATTTGTGCTCCGTTGGGGATGTAGATGTGATACTGCACTTACACTCATAGTTTCTAGGGGATCTAGGAAGACTTAGAGAGGAATGAAATGTAGGTTAGGGGACTGAAGTTTAGGACACCCTGCGATTTCTTCTCTTACAATTGATTTACACTCTCCTGGGGATTTGTACCTTGGGATTTTTGGTGGAGAAATTTTTTTTTGGGAATTTTCCTCTTTGATTAAGGCTGACTTGGGGAGAGATTGACTTTGTTGGGGGGCTTTCGAGAGAGGTTGTCTCTGCTTGGGGGAGTGTTTTTCGGGAGAGATTGTCCTTGAAGATTTCTACCGGGGAAAGAGTCTGGAGAGGTTGTCTCTGTGGGGAGTCTTTGAGGATGTTTTAACTTCTATTTTGGGTTTTCCTTTTATGAAAATTTTGTAACCTTGAGAATTATCTCGGTCAGGGAAATTGGGAAGGTCTTGCCTTTATTTGGGGAAAGTTTCGCTCTGTGGGGAGACTTTGGAGAGGTTTGGACTCCACTTGGGGATGGTTTAGGAGATATCTGGATCCCTTTAGTGACCGCACCTGATTGTCAGGTTACCGACGTACCCTTTACAGGATCAGGTCATGACATAGTTCAGGCTTGTACCATAGATGATAAGGGAAGATGTCCCTAAAAAGGTTTTTTTGAAAGAAAGGTTGTTAGGCTCAAGGGGCTAACTAGCGGATTTCACTGATTTGAAAATGGTTTACATTGTTGGGGATAAGGAGTGTACCAAGGATGGCCTCCTGTCATTTCCTGAAGAATCTACGAGTGTAAAGCACCTATCTAATCTAGACCCTAAGTGTAGTATCATTTGACCTTGTCCATGTTGACGAGCTCTGGGTGATTTTTGTCATCCATACGTCCCAGTCAAAGGGCGCCACCGGAGAATTTGTCTTAGACAATGTATGGGCCTTCATAGTTAAGTGTGAACTTGTCCCTTGGGTCAGGGCGGTTTGGTAACATTTTCCAGAGAACTAGGTCACCCGACTTTGATGCACCGGGGTTTGACTTTCTTGTGGAATGCCCTAGTCATGCGCCTCTGGTAGGCTTTCGAGTGGTTGATGGCTTTCAGTCGCCTCTCTTCTATCAAATTCAGCTGTTCATATCTGGTTTGTGCCCACTCTATCTTTGAGATTTCTGCTTCCATTAACACCCGGAGTGACGGAATT
Source organism: Tetracentron sinense (assembly GCA_015143295.1). NCBI lineage: Eukaryota > Viridiplantae > Streptophyta > Magnoliopsida > Trochodendrales > Trochodendraceae > Tetracentron > Tetracentron sinense. Next base: position 18,347,157 of record CM026556.1, on the reverse strand, counting down.
TCTACTTCGATAGGGAGGGCCACTTCTATACCATAAGCCAAAGAGAATGGTGCTGCCCTAGTTGAGGTTCGGATGGACGTTCTGTAAGCCAAGAGTGCATATGAGAGCATCTTATACCAGGCAGAGTAATTGGTTGCCATCTTTTCTATAATCTTCTTTATGTTCTTGTTGGCGGCTTCAACTACACCATTGGTCTGTGGACTGTATGGCGTGGAATTGTGATACTGTATCTTAAACTTTTTGCTAAGATCTGTCATCCCTTTGTTGCAGAAATTGAGAGCATTGTCTGTTACAATCTCAAATGGGACACTGTATCGGCAAATGATGTCCTTTTTTAGAAAGCGCTGAACCACAAATGTTGTGACGTTGGCATAAGAGGCTGCCTCGACCCATTTCCTGAAATAATCGATCACTACCAGAATGAATCGATGTCCATTTGATGCTTTCGGGGCTATAGGCCCAAGACGTCGATGCCCCAAGCTGAGAATGACCAGAAGCGTGAGATTGTGCAGCCTGGTTAGCGGTGCATTGATCCTATTGGCATAGATTTAGCAATGTGGCATTTCTATACATACTGGCAACAGTCAGATTCTATTGTAACCAGTAGTAGCCCAATCTGAGTATCTTCTTGACCAAAACAGCTTAACCCATTCATGTGTGGGCCGCAAGCTCCTCCGTGAATTTCTTCAACTACCTGTTCAGCTTTACAATTGTTGAGGCATCTGAGCCAAATTAGGTTTGGTGATCTCTTGACAAGATTCCCCCATAAAGGACAAACTGAATAGAGCCAGTTTTCTGATTGCCCAGTAGTCTGTTTTGGTGGCATCAATGGGGAAGTCCCGTCCTAGAGATACTGCTTGAGTGTCTGCGTACCAAGGCTTATTGTCTGATACCTCTTCTATCACAAGGCAATAAGCAAGCTTATCCTATTGTTGAATCTCGATTGGCCAGAGCATGATACCCCTAGGAATCTATACCATGGAGGCAAGGGTGGCCATGCAATTGGCAAATATGTTGTGGTTCCTGGACCTATGACTGAAGTAGATTCTTCTGAACTGAGTGATCAGTACCATGAGATAGGCCAGGTACGGACCTAGCCTAGCTTCTTGTTGGATGGCCCAAGCTTCATTTTCACTGACAAATTAACCAAAGATGAGTCACCGTAGACGTCTGTCTCTTCAATCCCAATGCCCGAGGGCTCCTTTTCAGTCTGGCTATGCATACCCATACTATCTTCGTTGTTTGTTTGCTGATTTCAGCGTTGACTGAAGATGATGAGAGTGGGCTTCCCTTAGGATAGATTAGGACTGCTCCTGCCCCATGCCATGATTTGTTAGCGGCTTCGTCCAAAATAAACTTCCAACGAGGATTTCTTGCTCTTCAAACCTCTGCATACATGGATGGCTTCATCTGGAATTAACAGATCATAAAACGAACCATAATCTGTGTCGGATTGTGGGCCAAATGATCTGTAATTGTCTGCTCCTTGATTGATTTCTGAGTTATCTATTCCATAACATCATAAGTCATCGGTGTCCTCCCGTATGTGGCTGGCCTTTCTAACATTTACTTGAGTGGGTCCATCAGGAGATCATGATTGTCGGGTGGGAGAAAGCAGATAGTGCGTATTCACCTGAGTAGCCCCAGACCAGTGCAAGACAAGTTTTCCCTCCTCGAGTGGACTGTACCGTATTTTTTCATACTCTAGCAGGCACTTATTAATGTAGTAGATGACTTGCTCTATTCTATCTGTCTCATCATGTTGTGCCAAGACCACCCCATGGAGGTTTCTTGTACTAAGATGTAGAGTCTTAGTGGCCATCCAGTATAAGAGGCATAGGTCCTAGAGGAAGAGAAGATACTGCTTTTATTCTGTAAGCCTTCCCTGACACTTGTCGGTCCAGACTGTAGATACTTCTTTTGAGTAAGCTTGAAGATTGACTCGTATATCGGAGTGAGCAGAGAGATGAAGCGATTGATGATACTAATTCTAACCATGACCTACGGATTTCCTTTTCAGTTTTGGGGTGTCAGCATTTTTGATGATAGCTCTGGCTTTAGCTGGATCGATCTCGATGCCTCTTTTACTAACTATTGAGCTAAGGACTTTCCTAACTGTTGCTCCAAGACACAGTTGGATTCAGTCTTAGGTGCGAATTTTCTGATTTTGTCACATAGTTTCTTTAAGTCTTCAGGGTGCTACCTGGCGGTAGGTGATTTCAACGATCATGTCATCCACATAAACTTCAGGTGACTTTTGGAACATGTCATGGAAGAGTGCTGTTATGGCCCTCTGATAGGTTTTCCCTGTATGCTTGAGTCCGAAGGGCATTACCTTGTAGCAGAACGTTCCCCAGGTGTGATAAAGGAGGTTCCCTTCTCCATGTCTTCTTCTGCCATTTTGATGTGGTTGTATCTGGAGAAACCATCCATAATAAGAGCTCGCATTCTCTGCTGTGTTGTCGACCAGGATGTCCGATGGCGGAGAGAGAATTGTCTTTAGGGCTCGCCTTGTTTCAACTTATGGTAGTCGATACACCTCAGACTTTGCCATCCTTCTTGGGTACCGGCACAATGTTGCTAACCGACTCAGATAGGTTGCTACTACCAGTAAGCCTGCTTTGATCTCTTCTCTACCTCCTCTTTGACTTTTCTGTGACATTCATTCGGGGCCTCATCCATCTCAGTTGTTTTTGTTTTAACTGGTCTCATTTCAGGGCTCAATGGCAGTCTGTGTACCACAAAGCTAGTCCAAGCTGGACATGTCTGCATATAACCATGCGAAGACTCACTGTAGCTCTTCTAAAAACTGATCATTCTGTTCTCTTTCTGCTGCTCATGGGTTTTGCCGATCTTTAAAAGCTTGGGGTTACTTTGGATCCAGATTTATGGTCTTAGTTTTTCCTCGATGTTAGACTGCATGATCCCTTCACTGTGCTCTAGGAGGTCCGAGATCTCTTGAGGTGGCTCCTCTTTCCTGCTCTGAGTCATGCTTACTTCGTAAGTTCAAGGATGGTTTGTTGGGGTAGCCTTCAGCAGAGATGATTTCCTGTAAATCATTAAGCTTAGTTTAGCAATTTTTTGTTATTATTGGTGGCTTCATCAGGACACTTGTCTTCTAGGGAATCGTCCTGTATTATTTTCATCATCATCCAATTTGAAATGTTTTTATACAATCATGATTTTGAGTCACAGCAGATTTTCTATTGAATAAACAGATGACTATTGTGTTACAAAATTTGACTTGATAAAATAGGCCGACAGTGGCCGACGTTTGGATTTTCCATAAGGGAGGATCAAGAGAAAATAGAAGGAGGAGAGTGAATGGTGTTTTGGTTACAGCTTAACTATCGGACTAACCTACATTGCTTGCCCCGGCCATGGATTGGCCTCCGATGGTTAGAGCCTTCGGTCCGCACCACCACGATTAGCAATCAGGCTTACTCTCCTGCTAGTCTTCTGCTTTTCTGCGGCATCTTTGACAGTCAGCTTGTCGAACATCTGTGCCATGCTAAACACTTCTAGATCTGGAATCCCTGAAGACTCTGACATTGGCTAGGGGGTTTGAGATTTTGACGATTGTGCAAGAGGGTATCAAGGTAGCTTTAAAGGTCCCCACTGGAAGGTTACAAGATTGGGGTCAAGGTTCTGGTTTCGCCGACCAGTGCTCTTCATTGTTAGCTTAGAGATATAGTCCTCGAACTTGGCTTGTATCCCATTCCGAATGGGGGGTGTGTAGCGAGGAGGTACATATCTCTTCTTTATTCCCTGGTTTTCTGACTCTCTCACTCCTGACCCTAGTAGTAGTTTCATTCTGGCCATATCCTGACAAATGGTGGTACTGCTTGTTTGTTCTGCTTTTTATATCTGGACGATAGACTGACTTGCTCAAACTGGTATCTTATGAAGGCATGCCTGCCCAACTCCTAGATGTCCCTGGAAGGAACTGGCCCTTCTCCTCTGAAGGATCTGACCAGTGGTCATCTTGGATAGACGTGATTCTTTAATGAAGAGAGGAGGGAATGGCTCCAACCGCATAATCCACGTCTCCATAGGATCAAAGTAAATGAGGCTGGCACATGCACACAGCTTGAAAATTTATTGTGACCTGAGCAGGTCCAACCCCGATTGTTATTTCCATGTCACCCAATTCCTCCCTTGTAAGTTATTAAAGCCTTGATGGTCATAGGTCTCTTCTTCCTTAACTAAGCTCCAAACCCAGGCTTACATTGTAACAATGTGCACATGTTTAGGCCGGAGCCGTTTTCAATAGCACTGATGATAGGGTTTTGGTACAGCACTTACTGCACTATAAGAGCCCATTGTTATCCATATCCCTGTCTGATATTTCTTTCTTCTGTAAAGGATATGATCTCGATTCTAAGACATTACTCGCACCCATGTGCCTCAATTTCTCAAGCATGATACTTGGTGTCACATGGTCGTTGTGTAAATAACCTGATTATTTGCTTCTGGGATGGCTCGAAGTCAGGAGTAACCACATTTATGGAGACTGTGCCAGATGTTTGCTCAACGGCGGCTTGATATTGAGCTCTTCTCCTTTTCTAGTTACGTTTTTATATCTGTTTGCGTCACTTCTCTTTCTATGGGTCTGTCTACCTTTGCTTTCCCTCTTTCTCCCTTTCCTCTTTTGCCGTCCGCCACTGGAGGTTGATACACCGCTACCATATTGGTTGAGGTTGGCTATGCATTCACTCTCAAGGATAAGAGAGTGAGGTGCAGGTACTCGGTCGAGGTTGAAAGGTGGAGAAGGGATATACGGGATCCTGATGGGGCTAGAAGAGGTGGAGGCTTGAGCTAGAGCTGTGGGCCAATTCGCTGGGCAAGGGATGGTGTAGATGATCTGCTCTTTGGCTGGTTCAAGGACAGAGATGTAGCACCCCGGACTTTCTCATCCTTAATGAATAGCACCTTTGTAGCTAATTGGACGTTTTTGTAGTCTAATTAATAAATAAGGGAGAAATCGGAAATTCTGAAACGTCAGGAATGTTCGTTTTCGAAAGACGGATCCAACGCAAGTTGAATCGTCGAAATCCGACGAGCGAGTCAAAAGATATGGTCAAAACAGTCCAGACCTACAAGAGCACCGATCGCTCGGTCCAGTCAGCGATC
>CM026556.1:18308492-18341956 GCA_015143295.1 Tetracentron sinense | reverse complement strand
TCCACTTCACATATAAAGGTGGACGGGGCCACCCTTCGTGATGGAAGGTGCGGCCGGAGGGCATTGGTGGAGATCCTCACAGAGACAGAGGGAGTCCACCAGGGCTGGGGAGCCCGTGGCATGGCTCGAATTTTTGGATGTCTTCTATAACATATTTTTCCAGCCGCTGTCAAAGAACAGAAGGAGATTGAATTCATGACTCTTGAACAAGGAGAGTTGAGTGTGGCCGATTATGAGGCTACCTTCGTGGAGTTGTCGCGATTCGCACCTCACCTAATTGCATCGGAGCATATGCGAGTCAGGAAATTTGAGCTGGGTTGAAACCTCCATTAGAGACAGGGTCTCGCTGTTCCAGGTTGCGACCGGGGAGAGTTTGTTGAGCAAGGCGAAGCTTGCCGAATAATTCTGAAGAATTCTCAAGAGAAGGTCATTGTTGCTCGAGGCCATCGAGTAGTTCGGGTCAGCAGAGAAGAGGGCTAGGGCAGCCCCATATCAGGCATCCAAGCCGATACGGTCACAGAGGCCTCCCTTGACATCACAAGTATCTCGGCCTACCATTACACCGGTACCTCGTCCCATACTTTCACAGGCCACCCGATATGTTCCACCTTCATCCTCATCAGCATTTGAGGAGTGCTCCTATTGTGGTCGGAGTCACCGGATTGGTGAATGTCGGAGGATTTCGGGTGGGTGCTTTCACTGTGGAGATGTGAATCACATGGTCAGGGATTGCCCACGCAGGCAGCTGCAGCCTATCCAACCCCAGGGGAGTAGGCCCCCAGTTCGTCAGGATTCCCAGCCGGGATCCTCACAGGCTTCTGCGTCTAGACCTTCACGACCCACGTTATCCACTCCACCGCCTCGTAGGGCAAACCAGGGTCAAGTTTTTACCTTGTCGGAACGGGATGCACGTGCATCTGACGATGTCGTGCAAGGTACGCTATCATGCTAAAGTTTCGAGTTGTAATTGGCTGTTATTATGTAATGTGATTGCTTATATGTATGACATGCTACCTATACTTATGTGTTATTGCGTGAAATCTATTAACGTGAATTTAATTAATCATACAGGCGCGTTATTAGTGAATGAATGCCTAGCCCGAGTGCTGATCGACACAGGATCCACTCATTCCTTTGTATCGCCTAGCTTTGCGAAAGGATTTCCAACCAAGTCCAGTCAGTTGAAGCATGAATTAACCATCTCCACACCGCTCGGCAAGTCAGTGGACACGGACCGTATATACAGGGACTGTGTAGTCCAAGTGGGACAGAATGAGTTGTTAGCCGACCTCATCATCCTGGACTTCCAAGACTTAGATTTTGATGTCATACTTGGTATGGATTGGCTATCGGCTCACCACGGACATGTGGCATGTTCGAGAAGATGGTGAACTTTGAGCCGATGGGAGTTAAGCCATTTCACTTTCGAGGGTTGAGGGAAAGAGACATTGCTCGCCTCGCAGCTTTGAGCTTAGCAAACCCAGAAGCACAAAACTCCTCGGTCATTCCGGTCGTGAGTGAGTTTTTGGATGTGTTTCCGGAGGAACTTCCCGGATTGCCTCCGGATCGGGAGATTGAGTTCGCTATAGAGCTTACTCCAGGCACCGCTCCGATTTCAAGGGCACCATATAGAATGGCCCCAATAGAGCTTGAGGAATTAAAGAAGCAAATTGAGGAGTTACAACAACTTGGCTTCATCCAACCAAGTGTGTCACCATGGGGAGCTCCGGTCCTCTTTGTGAAAAAGAAAGACGGGTCAATGAGAATGTGCATAGATTACCGGCAGTTGAACAAGATAACTATTAAAAATCGTTATCCTTTGCCTCGGATAGACGACTTGTTTGACCAACTGAAGGGAGCGAGATTTTTCTCCAAGATTGATCTTAGATCGGGGTATCATCAGTTAAAGATCAAGGCGGCAGATGTTCCGAAGTCGGCTTTCAGGACTCGGTATGGGCACTACGAGTTCCTTGTCATGCCTTTTGGGCTGACGAATGAACCGGCGGCGTTCATGGATTTGATGAACCGGGTGTTCCGATCGTATTTGGATCGATGTGTGATTGTGTTCATAGATGACATTTTAGTGTATTCCCAGACAAGGGAAGATCACGCACGAGACCTTCGTCTTGCTCTGGAGATATTGAGAGAGCATAGGCTATACGCTAAGTTAAGCAAGTGTGAATTTTGGTTGGAGAAGGTGGCGTTCCTAGGCCACGTAGTGTCGGCCGAGGGTATTTCTGTTGACCCGGCAAAGATAGAGGCAGTTATGATATGGGAGAGACCCAAGAGCGTCACGGAGATACGTAGTTTTCTCGGGTTGGCAGGCTATTATCGGAGATTCGTGGAGGGATTCTCCAGTTTGGCTGCACCTCTCACTTACCTGACGAGAAAGAATGCTAAGTTTAGTTGGAGCGACAGATGCGAAGCGAGCTTCCAAGAGTTGAAGAAACGCCTCACCACGGCCCCCGTCCTTAGTGTGCCATCTGGGAGTGGTGGTTTTGTGGTTTACAGTGATGCCTCGCACGTGGGGTTGGGATGTGTACTTATGCAGCATGGCAAAGTCATTGCTTACGCCTCCAGGCAATTGAAAGAGCATGAGAAGAATTATCCCACTCACGATTTAGAGCTCGCCGCAGTTGTGTTTGCCTTGAAGATTTGGCGACATTATCTCTATGGGGAACAGTTCGACGTATTTACGGACCATAAAAGCTTGAAGTACCTGTTCTCCCAAAAGGAATTGAATTTAAGGCAGAGGAGATGGGTAGAGTTTTTGAAGGACTACGAATGTTCCATTCAATATCATCCGGGCAAGGCGAACGTTGTAGCCGATGCTCTTAGCCGGAAGCCCACTGGACTTTTGGCGCACATGATGCTGAGGGAATGGAGGTTGTTAGAAGATGCATCCAACCTCGACATCAGTTTTAGTCTCCCTACTTTTGGGCCAGTAATGGCTAACATCACAGTTAGGCCATATATCCTAAGCATGACCAGGGAGTTGCAGGGAATGGATGCCGAGCTACTGTCTTACCGAGACCAGTCAGTTAAAAGTGGCAGCAAGGATTTTACGGTGAGGGATGATGGAATTATCACTTTCAAGGGAAGAGTATGTGTCCCAGCCGACGAGAAGCTTAAACGAGAAATCTTATACGAGGCTCACCGGTCCAAGTACACCGTTCACCCCGGGGGTACCAAGATGTATAGGGACTTGAAGAAGCACTTTTGGTGGCGGAACATGAAGCGAGAAATAGCGGAGTACGTGTCCCGATGCTTGGTGTGCCAACAAGTCAAGGCCGAGCATAGGAGACCAGCGGGTCTGTTGCAGTCTCTCCCTATTCCCGAGTGGAAATGGGAACATATCTCTATGGACTTCATCGTGGGGTTGCCAAAGATAGTTAAAAAGACTGATGCGATATGGGTTGTGGTTGACAGACTCACGAAGTCCGCCCATTTCTTACCGTACCGGACTACATTCAACTCAAATCAGTTAGCTGCCTTGTACATCAAAGAGATAGTCCGATTGCACGGAGTGCCAGTGAGCATTGTCTCAGACCGGGACCCAAGGTTCACATCCAGGTTTTGGAGAAGTTTTCAGGATGCCATGGGTTCCAGACTAGACTTTAGCACGGCCTTCCATCCACAGACGGATGGGCAAACCGAGCGAGTGAATCAGATTATTGAAGACATGCTCCGTGCATGTATGCTAGACTTCAAGGGAAGTTGGGAGGATCACCTACCTTTGGTGGAATTCTCCTACAACAATAGTTACCAGGCAAGCATACAGATGGCACCCTTTGAGGCTTTGTACGGAAGGAGTTGTAGATCTCCGTTGTATTGGGATGAAGTGGGAGAAAGAAAAATTTTGGGCCCCGAGTTGATTGAACAAACTGCGGATAGAGTCAAGCTCATCCGGGAAAGGTTGAAGACCGCACAAGACCGACAGAAAAGCTATGCCGACAACCGAAGGAGGGATCTTGAATATCGAGTTGGTGACTTTGTTTTTGTCAAGATTTCACCAACCAAGGGGGTTATGAGATTCGGGAAAAGAGGCAAGCTTAGCCCGAGATATGTGGGTCCATTCGAGATCATTACTCGAGTTGGTGAGGTAGCTTACCGAGTTGCCTTGCCCGCTCACATGGCGGCGATCCACAACGTATTTCACATCTCCATGCTTCGGAAGTATATCCCGGATCCTTCTCATGTCATCGAGCTTGATCCGATAGAGATCCGAGAGGCCCTCACCCTAGTTGAACAACCGGTGCAGATCTTGGATAGGCGAGATCAAGTCTTGCGCAACAAGACCATTCCCTTGGTCTTGGTAAGATGGCAACACCATTCAAGGGAGGAAGCTACTTGGGAACGAGAAGCCGAAGTACGAGAAAAGTACCCCCATTTATTTGTTTAAGGCCTTGACATTTCCTTGTATTTTGTTATAGTTTTACGCATGTATGTATCGTCCAAATTTCGGGGACGAAATTTTTGTAAGGGGGGGAGAATGTAGCACCCCGGACTTTCTCATCCTTAATGAATAGCACCTTTGTAGCTAATTGGACGTTTTTGTAGTCTAATTAATAAATAAGGGAGAAATCGGAAATTCTGAAACGTCAGGAATGTTCGTTTTCGAAAGACGGATCCAACGCAAGTTGAATCGTCGAAATCCGACGAGCGAGTCAAAAGATATGGTCAAAACAGTCCAGACCTACAAGAGCACCGATCGCTCGGTCCAGTCAGCGATCGATCGGTCCATAACCGATCGATCGGTAGCTATCGCACGGTCAGAAATTTTGTATGGGGAAATTTTCCAGAGAGTGAGTTTTTGACCGATCGATCGGTCATAAACACCGATCGCTCGGTAGGCAACCGATCGATCGGTCATGACCACCGATCGCTCGGTCTTCGTGTTTTTGCAGAAATTTCAGTAAGGGCGTTTTCGTCTTTTGGGTGTTAAACCCTTACCCATAAGGGTTTGCTCGACCCTTTGAGCCCTCATTCACCTCACTTAGAAGGTTTTGAGAGAGAAGAAGAGAAGAGAAGGGGGATTTACATCTAGGGTTTTCCACTTGAGAGAATCAAGGGTTTTAGAACCCTAGAACCGTTCTAAAGGCTTGGATTCTCCAAATCCAACCTCAAGCTCGTGTGGAGTACCTCGTCCAAGCTAGGGCAGCGTTTCTACATCATCCTCAAGGATTTTCTTTCCCTTTCCAAGGTTAGTACACTCTTCCTAGTTACTTTGGTAATAACCTAAGATTTTTTTCTAAGAAAATGTGTTGGATCTTCCCCATTGCTCCCTTGTGTTGGTATATGCTAAATCCCTAAAACATAAACAAGATAATACAAACAAATGGTGGAATGTATGAATGGATGAGGAGTGGAGGCGATTGGATGCCATGTTGTGATGTGTTGAATGATGGGAAAAATGGTGGAAGGGCATATTACGCATAATGAACACACCCCAAGTGTTTGATAAAATGTTCGAAGGAGAAAATATGAAATAACTAAAGGTAAAAAGGTTGAATACCACATGTTTGATAGAATGCATGAATAAACTAAGATTTGAAAGCATGAGTCACATAAATGTTCCCCATTTGGTAAGTTGTATGCATGTGTTTATTTCGCTTCTTAAATTCTCATGTGAGTTGGGAATTGTTAAAATGCTATATGTCATCATAATTTCACGATTGCTATGCACGAGCACATATGTAGATGGAGGATATTGTCAAGGAGGTTGGTAGCCCAGGATTATGCGGGTGCTAACCTCTGGCTCATAAGAAACGTATTGTATTGTCAAGGGGGTTGGTAGCCCAGGGATCATGCGGGTACTAACCCCTGGCTCATAAGAAAGGACTCGGAAATGTTGCACTGTCAAGGAGGTTGGTAGCCCCGGTTAAGGGTGCTAACCTCTGGCTCATAAGAAAGGAAATGATATTGTCAAGGAGGTTGGTAACCCCGGTTAAGGGTGCTAACCTCTGGCTCATAAGAAATGTATTGTACTGTCAAGGGGGTTGGTAGCCCAGGGATGTGCGGGTGCTAACCCCTGGCTCATAAGAAAGGTATTGTACTGTCAAGGGGGTTGGTAGCCCAGGGATGTGCGGGTGCTAACCCCTGGCTCATAAGAAAGGTATTGCACTGTCAAGGGGGTTGGTAGCCCAGGGATGTGCGGGTGCTAACCCCTGGCTCATAAGAAAGGTATTGTACTGTCAAGGAGGTTGGTAGCCTAGGGATATGCGGGTGCTAACCTCTGGCTCATAAGAAATATTGAAAGGACAACTCAAAGAGGAATTGTATGATGCATAGACATGTTTTAGTTTCATAATAATTATGACTTGATAAAATGTTTATGTATTATGTTGCTTTACATAATTATGATCTGTACTATTCCATCACTTGTATATGTTATTTGTTCGTTATTACCATTGTTAGTTAGGGGCTTGTACTCGCTGAGTATTCCATGCTCAGTCGTACTTTCATGTCGGCAGGTACTCGAGTCCCTCTCGACATTTGTGATCCGGGTCCTTGGATAGAGGAGGACTATGGCGAGGAGGAACCTTATGAGGATCTAGTAGTCGAGCCTCAGGCGGAGGCGAGAGACTTAGACCATTGGCCCCACGGGGATGACTATTGAGCGAGACAGAGTTGTATTTTGTCTTTTGTATTTTTGTAAGGTGGGCCTGTCCACCTTAGACTTAGACGTGTTTTGTATTTACGTTAACTTGGAATACTACATTTTGGATCATTATAAAGAAAAGAAAATTTTAGTTTTCGCTTCCGCAAATTATGTTTAGCTTCTGCGCTCTGATTATCATTGTGTAGTACCTTATTTATCTTGTTCATTACAGGATGGTTTGGCAGGTTTGTATAGTCCACCTAAAGTATCCCTAAACTCCTAGGGGGTATTTTGGGGCGTGACAAGAGATCTGTACCAGTGGTAGGATAGCTTGGATGTTTGACTGGGGAAATGGAATTATGATAGGAGGCTGGTAAGAAGGCCTGATTATACCATCATCCACTACTGGCGAACTGGGTCTTGGCCACCCTGCCCTGGGCTCTTCCCACTCAATGAAATTGACTTGATTATTGTGTGGGACCAGTGGTGCTTGGTTGATGTAGGAATTCCTGGGGATCAATTCAACCTTTCCCTCATCCAAGAGATCTTGGATGGCGCATTTTAGGCCAATGCAGTAGTCAGTGGCATGGTTTGGGCCTTGATGAAAGACGCAATGATGATCGGCTCTGTAATTTTATTTTGTTTGTCGGGGGGCAAAAGAGGGGTAGGGCCTCTCAAAGTGAGAAGACTTTGATGGTCAGGAAGTCCAACAACTGGCTGAAAGTGTATGGAAGAGGAGTGAAGTTTCTGGGGGGACGGTTTTGCCCCTGGTTTTGTCTGATTGGCATGGTATTTTCGGGTGCTAGCAGAGACTGAGTGGCTGGAGCCAGTAATCTGATTGGTGCTATGGAAGTTACCATTTGACAGGCTTCTTTCCTTCTCTGGTCCCTGGGACCGCTATTTCTGCTGACTGGTGCTGCCGCTCTACGAGGAGTGTAGAACCCCAGAACTTTTTACATGGGTTATGAATAGTACTTTATAGGCCAAAGGGCCTTTTATAAACCTTGAATTTAGATAACTGAAAAGGTGGATGGGAAACAAGCTATGATAGTATATAAGAGGGGTTATTGCCCTAAGGAAGTTGAAAAACATTCCAAGGGGTCTAAGGGGTTAAAAAGAAGAAAACTGGGAGGTGCGATCGATCGCAGCATGGCGGCGATCGATCATCGTTAGAGGAAAAAAAGGGCAAATTTTCAGGTTCACTTGAGATCGATCGTCACAGCCTGACAATTGATCGTCTAGAACCCAGAATCTGGGCAAGCTCACTGGAAGTTTAACAATCGATCATTTTTAGATTGACGATCGATCGCCCAGCCTAACGATCGATCATCAATGCGAATATCTGTTTTTTTAAAACACGCAGAAATAAGGGTTTTCACGCTTGGGCCTATAAATAGGAAGTCATTTGGGGATTTTTGGGTTAACCTAAAACCTAAAGGAGACTAAGAGGGATTGAGAGGAGAAGACAAATTTGGGGATTCTTCAAGAAGGTTTGGATTGAAGATCAAGAGGAGCTCAACTCAAGCTTGGATCTTCACACCAGGCAAGGATCCTTATCCTCAAGGGTTTTTCTTCAAGATTAGGAGTAAATCCTCAAGGTTAGTACACCCTTCCAGTTGGCTTTAGTAATTACTTAGGTTTCCTTGAAATGATTGTGGATTGATCTTGTCTATTTCCTTTTTCTTTGAAATCTACCATGTTTCTTAAAAAGACTAAAGTGAATGGTAATGGATGTGTGGAATGGATGGATAGTTCAAGCGATTGGATGTCATGAAGATGTGGATGTTGTTGTGTGATGCAAATGGGGAAGGGCAATGTTCACATAATAAACGCACACAACGTGTTTGATGAAATGTGAATGATAAAATTATGAGTAAAAAGACTTAATGAAATGTTGATCATTAGGTGCTTGATGAAATGCATGTGTGGAAATTATACTCAAGACTATGAACAATGATTTAGGAACCCAATTTTCCAAGTTCGCTAATATGCTTGTAAGCACCCAATTTTTACACCCCATCTAACCACAGTTAAAACCTTTTAACTATGGTTACCACCCTAAGTCAAACCCTAGAAAACCCTAGGGCCAAACCCTACCCTTAGGACTAAACCCTAGGTGAACCCTAGTTAAATCTTAGGACTCACCCTAAGTCAATCCCATGTCAAAAACCCTAGCCTTAGGTGACCATAGCATAACCCTAGAGCCCTTAGTGTAGAGCCCCAGACCTTTTCACATTTAATGCATGACACATTCGTTGCCATTTTGCCTTAAAGAGGTATAATTAATAAATAAGGAAGGAATTAGAAATTCTGAAACGTCAGAAATGTTCCTTTTCGAAGTACGAACCCAACGCAAGTTGAATCGTCAAAATCGGACGAACGAGTCAAAAGTTATGGCCAAAACAGTTTGGACCTGCAGACCACCGATCGCTCGGTACATAGAGCGATCGATCGGTCCAAAACCGATCGATCGGTAGCTATCGACTGGTCAAGATTTTTGTATGGAGAAATTTTCCAGAGAGATGATTTTTGGTCGAGAGCTCGGTCAACACACCGATCGCTCGGTAGGCAACTGATCGATCGGTCATTAACACCGATCGCTCGGTACTCGTGTTTTTGCAGAAATTTCAGTAAGGGTATTATGGTCTTTTGGTCGGTTCACTCTTACCTTAAGAGTTTAACCCGAGCCTTTAGGGCTTCATTTCGACACTTAGAGAGATTGGGAGATAAGAAGAGAGGAGAGGGTGATTCCTAAACCTAGGGTTTCCATTTTGGAGAGAAATCAAAGGGGTTTTGAGACCCTAGATCACTTCAAGTCTGGCTTTTCTCCAAGATCACGGCTCAAGCACTCGTGGAGAGCGTTCCCCAAGCTAGGGCAGCACCTCACGGTCATTTTTGGAAGGGGTTTCTTCCTCATTTCTTCAAGGTCGGTACTTCTTGCTACCCTCCTAGTTATAGCTCCTCTTTTCCTTTATTTATCTTTGTTTCCTTCCTTTGTACATGTGCTATGAGTTTGGAAGTGTGGATGTGGTGAATGGAGATGGAATAGGCGATTGGATGCCAATGGTTGTGTTGTGATGATTGAAACGGGGGAGGGCATTGTATCCATAATAAACACACATTTATGATGTGAGTAAACTCACCTAGAAAAGCATGATTTAGGTTTAAATGAATAACGAATAATGAACACACCATGTTTGATGAAATGCCAAGGTGAATAAAGTGAGTTGTAAATTAGGAAATACATGCCTAATAAATTATGGAAATTGCTAGGGCCTATGATAGTGTGTTTTCTTGCTTTCCCTAAATGATGTGAATATTACATTGCTCAATCATTGATGCTATATGTGTTGTGAATTACCCAAATGTCATGTTTAAATTTAAATGCAAGTATGTACACGATTCCCACGAGCACGGCATGCATGACATGATTTACCGAGGTTTTCAAGAACATGGTTAGAGGTGGGACATATCCTACGATATGTTTTATCTCGCTTTTCACAAGAAAACAAGAACCAACATTCCACGAGGGGTCTCCCCTCACTCACAAGTGCATATCATGAAGAAGGGCCTCCCTTCCCTCGCAAGTACATACATATCATGAAGAAGGGTCTCCCTTCCCTCTCAAGTGCATTGCATAAAGAAGGGTCTCCCTTCCCTCTCAAGGCATCTCTCAAGCGCATCTCACAAGGATATCTCACAAGTGTATCTCACAAGTTACATGATCACAAGCAAGCACGCATGACATGCATGACATGACATATACGACACGCTCGACAAGATCAAGCAAGACAAACACGACAAGCTTTCAAGTATGAAAAGATATTTCAAGCCAAGGTCAAGTGCACGATGTTTTCAAAAGGTTTTATCGGCTTTCTACGAAATACAAGCATGATTATAAATTGCTTTACTTCCTTGTATGATATGAATTGTTTCCGTCTAACATTTATGAATTGCTCCTGATTTATGTATTGCCATTTTTATGCTATGACTGTTGGTTAGTGCTTGGTACCCGCTGAGTATTCCATGCTCAGCCGTACTTCTTATGTCGGCAGGATCTGAGGGACCTGCTGCTCCATTTGATGTTTGTGCTCCTGGTCCATGGGTGGAAGAGGAGTACGTCGAGGAGCCTTTGGAGGAACCTCCCGTAGAGGGTTATCAGTAGGTGGTGTTAGATTCTGAGTGGATTAGCTGTGGGTGAGCATGAGAGATTATATCCATATATTTTGGTGGGCATGTCCGCACTTTCTTTGTTTTGATTTCTTAGTATTAAACTTGGACCATGTGTATATACTTAGAGGTTGTTAGACTTCCACTGTGTTTTATAGTTCTGTTTCTGTTGTCATCCTTTATTGTATATGCTCTGTGGGTTTTCGCAGGTTGGTTTGTCAAGCAAGTCATGTAAGCCATGATTAGTAATCCAAAGTTCACTCTAACTCCTAGGGTGGGTTTTGGGTCGCGACACTTAGGGCTTAAAAGACCCATGGCCTATAGGGCCTGACCCCTAGCCTAAAGCCTTTAAGGCTTGAAACACCAAAGCCCAAGTCCCATACCCATATGTGCAGGGCCCAGCCCAATTCAAACTAAATCCCTTATTGTCAGTAGAGAGTCTACGGACAATTCATAAAAGCCTATTTTCATATTGTCATTAGACCTTCTACCGGCAATAAGTGAGTTACGAGCTAGCAGTCTACGAATACCCTGCACACTCAACCTCCACCTCAACTCTCCCTTCAACTCCTCTCACTCGACCTCTGAGAGGTCCAACCACCTTCTTCCACTTATTTCTTATCCCTCTTAGGTCCTTAGGTGCTTCCCTATAAAACCCAGTAGCTCTCCCCTGTTATCGGATCCGAATTCTTCATACTCAAACCCCTGCTATGAAACCAAGGCATTGGACCCTTGCTTTAAGCTTCCCTGAGTTCTTAGGACTACCTCAGCCTCCCATTTGCACCTGGGCAGCACTACCAGTGTATTTCAATAGTGCATAGGCCACCTCTCCTCTTGGCAGGAACAAAGCGTGCGGGTAGGTGACCCCTTACCCATTTTTCTATGCTTTTTCATCATATGTGAGCCCCTGGTCATCTTTAGGGGACAACTTCTTCTTATTTTAGCATTGTTTACAGTAGTGCAAACCCATACAGGGTGTTCACCCACCTAAACCATAGGTGCGGTGAACCTCTACGGGTATACCAATCTTCACCAAGCATTGCAGACCATCTCGGACATTCTGGGGGTCCCTCAGATCTTGAGGGAACCCTTAGTAACCTCTATGCACAGCCCCCATGGGCAGAAGCTTGGTTTTGAAAAAAAATCAGGAATGGTAGTAATTCTAGTACCGCCATTCCTGGTAAAGCCTGTTTTCTTTTTGTCGATGAAAGTTTTACCGACATCCTGTTTTTGGCTTAGTTTTGTATTGGCGGTAGAATAATTACCGCCAATAAGCTATTGCATGTACAGCAGCTTTGCAACCTTGTGGGGCCCACTCCAGGCATCCCCTAGGGCCCACACCTGGTTTGAAACCTTCCTGGGAGTCCCTTCTACACTCCCCTGACCTCAGATCACTCTGGGTTACAGCTTAACCCTAGTTAACTTTAGCAGAAACACAGTTCAAAAACACTGTTTATAATGTCGGTAATTCAATTACCGACATTAACTTTTTTTTTGGCCTTTTGCAGGGGCCCAGGTCTGGTAGGAGGCCACTTTAGGTCCTGCCTAGCCACCTGGGCCCACCTCAGACCATACTAAACCCTTAACCACAGTTAAATGCATCTTCGGTTAACATTTAACCGCGGTTAAGCACCCCTTAACCCTATAAACTTTATGAGATTAAACGGAAATTCTTGAAAATGTAATCGAACCATAAAACTAACTTTGGCCTCCTTCCTAACCCTGGTTAGCAACCCTAATCGTAGTTAACTTCAGTTTACGGTCTATCGGGCCTAAAAACCAAGTATATTAGACTTATCCTTAGCCTACCGGGCCTCTTCTTAGCCTATCGGACTACACATCACATCCCCTTAACCGTGGTTAGAACCCCTAACCATAGTTAGTTCGGCCTAACTCCGGTTAGCAACCCTAACCCGGGCTGGACTCCACCCTAATCTACCGGACTACCCCCCCTAGGCCTACCGAGCGTAAATACCATGCACTTGACCCCTCTTGGTCAACCAAACCCTAGTCTACCGGACTAGTCCATGTTAGCCACCCTTGGTGCACACACACACGCCCCTAGCCTTGACACAGGCTCACGTGCCAGAACTACGCTCGGTTTGATCTCACCGTGTGAGTACGTAGGTAACCCAACCCAGGTTCGACCCAGTTAGCTTTTCCTTTCTTGGATTAGTGTTAACTGAAAAACTTCGGCATTCTAATCAAGATTAACTTTAATTGGCTTAAATCTGAGGAGTACGGAATCGTTGAAAAACAGAAGCATCAGGGTGTCTGACACCTTCCCTGGACTTAACCGAACCCCTTACCCTGATCTCACTCGCAGACCAAGAACTAATCCAAACTCGGGGGACTTATCCCTTCTGAATAAATAGATGGTGACTCTTAATCATAAAACCCTTTCACACCTGTGAGGGTACACAGGTAATTGTATATCCTCCTTTGTGAGCCTTCACGAAGAAATTCCCGTACTCACAACTCTGGGGACTTTGCTGGGGACTTGGACATTTCAGGGTTCAACAAGGAACCCAGGTTTAAGCTAACTAAACCTTAATTTTGATTAAAATACCTAAACATTTAACTTAACACTAATCATTTTTACATCTCTTGGTTAATCGTGTACTGTGCATCCATACATGTCATAGTAGTGAAATTATCTCATTCAACCCAGTAGACAGGCTTATTACGTTAACGGCTATTAGATGAACATCCTTAGTGTCAGTGACTTAAACGTCTTGGAGGTCCGCGGAGTTACTCTTGTTGGGTGATTACCCTCAGGAAAGGATTCTGAATGCTCCCGCTTGCACCAATCGTCCCTTTCAGGTATGTTCTATACCGGGGAGTCGCATATACGGTGTTAAGTGATCCCCCATCCTGCTAGAAACACACCTGTATCAAACCAGCATTCATACATACAGTTTAGGCCAGGGTATAGTCTACAAGCAGCCCATCCTGGGAGGGCTACTATAAACCCTAACTTGCTTACACCCTATACTTGTCCCCAATTATAGTTGACTACCCGGGCACATTCTACCCGGATAACCACCCACCAGGGGCATGTAATGAGCCAAACCTATGTTTGTAATAAATTACATCCAACCCTGCTTCTCGACATAGCATATGGGGTCCAAATCCCAAGCAGACAGGCCTTCACTGGGCCTGTCCTAACCTTGATCTGATAGGTCCCTCGGTTTCCAATAACCTGGGCTAAAGCACGTCGGACCTCCGTCCGTCTGCTCTTTCGGATCACATGTGTCTTGTCATACCCAATCAAAAATCAAAAAATATTGCATCATCATTTTCCATCCCATCTGCATGCATAGTACACTCACAGAGTCTGTATATTATTATCCAGGTAGATGTCAGGTCCTTCAGGGATTGTTCAGTCAATGGGTCGACCATCAAGACCCATGCATCTAATTTCTCAGGGGGCATGTGATAATAACCTCCAGGAAGCAATTGGGGCTTTTTCCTCGAGTCAACGTCTTGCTTGGGCTCAGTACTACAAAACTGGGACTATCCTATACCTATCTGTGGTTAACCTAGACTCGCGCCTCATGAACGCTGCTATCCAGTGTTGGAGCCCATCTCACATGGTATTCCGTTTTGGTAAGAACGAGCTCTGCCCAACACTGAAAGAGATTCAGCACATTCTAGGGTTAAACATGGACAGCGAAGTCATAGTACCGTGCTACAAGACAACATATCAGGCAGACCTATCCAGGTTCTTGCATATCAAGCCTGCCTGCTTGCAGCCCGGTCCTAACGGCTCTTTTGATCGGATACCTGTGTCTTTTCTCGAAAAGATGTACAAGCGCAAGTGGAACCCTGACTCTATTTCAGCGGAACTTCTCGGTCTTAGCGCCCTTGCACTGATAGCCATGTCTCAGCTGGTATTCCCAAGGTGCCGTTCACTCGTCGAAGCAGTTCTGGTCAGGATCGTCGAGGATATGGACAACTCCTACTCAGTTGTACCAGTCATCCTAGCCGAGCTTCTCAGGGCTCTCAACCAGTCGACAGATTACAGAAAGGGCATTTGTATGCCAGTACACCTCTCCTACACCTTTGGTAGGTAAGTCATTTGTCTACAATCATATCGGTATCGGACGGCATCCGCGATGCCTACAGTCTACCTCAGAAGATTTCTCAGAATCAAGGCCCGATAGCAACTACGAACGTTGGAGAGCTCTACCAGCTTCTCCAAGACCTATCAGAGGAAGAAATCACTTGGCAATGCGATTGGCTTGTACTGAATAGACTACCTCGCATTGTCATCACCGGTAGACGATGCAAGATTCTTGCTGGTCTAACAGGCTCCGCAGTATATACACCACTCTGAGTCCTCTGACAGTTTGGATTCCCTCAACGTATCCCAGTGATAGGCCAAAGGAAAATGATTGGACCACTTTCACAGCGCACTCCGACAGCCTCACCCAACACTTCAAGTCAGCTTGGCGCAGCTCCAAATGGAATCAGTAGCTGGACTTCATGGTTACACCAGGATTACCGACCAACTCAGCGTACCGACAGTGGGTGGATAATCCTGACATTCTACCCGGCATGCCTGTACCCAGGGAACTGCCCACACCAGTCGCAGCTCCATTACAAGGAACCATACCCCTAGCAGAAATGGTGGTTCCCTGGACAGACAGCTTCAGATCCAGCAAAAATGGAAAAGGCTACGGAAGCAGGAAGCGGAACAAGGTCGTGAACTCCAAACCGTACAAGAGCCGGTTGAACAATTGGAGCAGACAATCCAGTCCCTTCACAGGAGACACAGAGGCTACGCCAGGGAAGCAACCATCATTCGGGCCCAACTTTACTTCCACCAAGAGCAGCTTGATAGTGCTAAGGCGGAGATGACCTCCCGTATCCAACAATTTGGATACCGCATGTTCAACGCTACTGAAACCCTTACGCACATAGAGGTTGAAGTCACATCCCTCCAGGAACAGATCATGGATCTTAAGAGTGTGCCCCGGCCACTTGACTTCGTGATCCCCGAAGGGCTTGCCTAGGATCGAACCTTTTTTCTTTTGAGTCTCACTATCCCTGTACTCACTGCACTCTTCATGCATCAATGAAAAACCCCTTTTTTCTAGCATCTGCTTCTTGTCATCATGCATAATCATGATTAGTCGTTGCATTCTTTTTAGTTGCATGAGCCGACTTATGACTCGTTCTCTTACTGCGATTCTCGCAGAAGCAGCAGCCGCATTCGCAGTTTTGACAGAGAAACCAATTACAGAGTTAGTACCTTGCACAACCCAATCAGAGAGCAGCTCTTACACAGCATAATCAGAAAGCAGCACAGACTCAATGGCAGAACCTGCAGATCAGCACCAGTGAGATACTACAGTCACATGACAGGGACATAGTGGCCATACAGTCAAAGCTTGACAGTGTTCTGGAATCCCTGAAGATTCTAATTGGTATGGGAACCGAAGAACCCTCCACCCAGATCCCAATCGGAGAACCAACCGAGCAACCTATACCAGAGCCTCGTCCTCCCCCCTTCATCATACCTGATCCCATACCCGCAACAGGCAGAGGAGAGGAGTATGACCAGTACGAAGAGCAACCCAAGGCCTCACACGTCCACTAGGACCGGCCATCATGCTCAGACCCCACTCCATCCTTACAGGATAAAATCAAGCAGATGAAAGAGGAGATGAGAAGAATGAAGGGTGCATCTACCAGTACAAGTCTATCACTAGAGGACTTAACTTTCTCATCAGGGGATGCTGTTCCCGTAGGATTCAAGGTCCCAGACTTTGACAAATACGAAGGCTCGGGCTGTCTTAAAACAACACTTGTAATTGTACCTGGGAGACATGCTCCAACATAACAGGAACCAGCTTTTACTCATCCAGTACTTCTAGAAGAGTCTGAAGGGAGCAGCCTTTACATAGTAGATGTCCGTGGACAAGCAGAAGGTCAAGACTTAGTAAGATGCCATGGACAGCTTCGTGGAGCAATACTCCTTTAACCAGGAGCTCCGCCCTCAAAGGAGCCAGCTTGAGCAGTTAAGCCAGCGTAACAACTAATCATTTTTGGAGTACGCCACCCGCTGAAAGGAAATGACAGTAAAGATCCAGACTCCTATCCCTAAAGAGGAGCTGGCAGGCATGTTCATGGGTACTCTAAAGTAGCCCTACCCTACACTCATGGTGACCCTACCAGTAGTGGACTTCGGCACCATCGTCAGGACAGGTACCCGTATTGAGACTGTTATCAAGAGTGGGGCCATTCATTCCAGTTTAGGACTTGATCCCCTCAAGGCGACAACCTCTTCCAGCAGAAACATCGGTCTCTGGGATCACAGAAAGAAGGAAGATGTACATATGGTTGCTTCTACAGTGCCCATCCGACTACCAGCTCTAGCAGCTCAGCAACAGGCAGTTATCAGGAATACCCGGCCAGCCCGACCAGCCCAGGGGCAAAACCGTCCTCCCAGAAACTTTACCCCTCTTCCATACACCGTCAGCCAGTTGTTGAAATTCCTCACCAAGCAGGGTCTTCTCGAGTTGAGAGGCCCCACACCTCTTCTACCTCCAGACAAATAAAACAAGAACTACAATACCGATCATCACTGCGCCTTTCACAGAGGCCCGGGCCATGCTATAGACTACTGCATAGGCCTGAAGTGTGCCATCCAAGATCTCTTGGATGACGGAAGTGTTGAGCTGGCTCCCATCAACACCAGCATCAATCAGGTGCCACTGCCCCCACATAACAATTAAGTCAACTTTATCCAGTGAGAAGAGCTCGGGGCAGGGCAATCAGGACCCAGCACACCCGTAGTGAATGACAGCATCATCAGGCCCTCTTATCGATCACCTGTCATAATCCCCTTCCCCCAGTCAAACATACAGACCATTTAGTCCCCAACCCAGAAACCTGTCCCCGAACAGATCATCTTTACTATCCCTTATCCCGCAAATTGGCCTACAGCTCCAGCTCAAGCCTCAACCCCTTCAGGCCCTGTCCAAATCCCTTATATCCCAGAGCCTCCCTTCAATCTCAATCGAGTACCCACTCCCTGCTTTCTCATCCTTGAGGGCGAGAGCATTGCCAACCTAACCCAATCTGGCTGGGTATATCAACCTCCTGCAATTGAGCCAACAAAGGTGAAGAATGCAGAGAAAGAGAAAGCAGGGGTGTCGAACCCACAGAAAGAAGCAGCTGAATCAACGGTTCTATTGAAAATCTTAGAAAAAGCAAAGGAGTTCAATATCACTCAGCAACTGAGCAAGGTCCCAGCATAGATATCCATCTTGGATCTTCTTCTCACTTTAGAGTACCACAGAAAGCAACTGCTCTGAGTATTCAGCAATGCCCATATAACACCAGACATAACGCCCGAGAAACTAGGGCAAATGGTAGGACAAATCCTCGAACCTAAAGTCATCTCCTTCACGGAAGAGGAGATACCAGACAGCGATAAGGACCATACCCGGGCTTTGTACATTACAGTTTAGTGCATGGACCGAACGTTATCATCAGTGCTCATCGACAATGGATCCAGCCTGAATGTCTGCACCCTTTCCACACTACAGAACCTGGGCTTAAACCTCAGTCAAGTGAAGAAGAGACCCATGACCATCAGGGCCTTCGATAACACAACTAGGTAGAACCTGGGTGACATCGATCTAAACATTGGGATCGGACCTACTCAATTCTCAATGAACTTTCAAGTTGTGAATGTGCCAGCCTCTTTTACTCTGCTCCTAGGGAGGCCATGGAATCACGTGGCCGGAGCCATTCCCTCCTCTTTGCACCAAAGAATCAAGTTCATCCAGGATGATCATCTGGTTGTCATTCCTTCTGAAGAGTTAGCAAGTTCTTTTAGGGACGTCCAGGAGCTGGGGCAAGGCACTGCCTTCATGACATTCCAGTTCAAACAGGTTAGTTTTATCGCCCAGGTAGAACATCAAAGCAAGTAAGCAGTGCCACCATTTGTCAAAATGATGGCCAGAATGAACTACCAGCTTGGAAATGGTCTCAGTGCCAGGAATCAAGGTATGAAGAAAAGATACATGCCTCCTCGCTATACATCTCCGTTTGGCTTGAGATACAAGCCCAGGTACGAGGATTACCTCTCCAAGCTGGCTAAGAAGAGCAGACAGTCGGCAAAACCCGAGCCCCGACCACACATCTCTGTAACCTTCCATCTTTGAAACCTACCCAGAAACCTCTATCGCACCTGTTGCCTCAACCCCTCAACCTAATGCCGAGTCTTCAGGAATTCCATATCCAGAAGTGTTCAGCATGGTCCAGATGTTCGACAAACTGACTATCGAAGACCCTACTGAAGCAGAATATCTAGCGGGAGAGCAGGTCTGCATCCTCTCCAACAGTGTCGAAGCGTCCTCCAGTCACCAGCCACTGATCCGTTGGTGGACTGAGGCTCTCACCATTGAGGCCAACCAAGGCCGGGGTAAGCACAGTGCAGGACAGGTTGATCCTAGATAGCAGTGACCAAGCATCACCCTTCTCCTTCATCTACCTCTCTTTTGCTCCCATTTGTAAAATCCAAAAGTCAGGCCACTGTCAGCCTCTTTTTGTTTGAATCTTTTTTGTAAACCAATCATCATTTTGTCAATGAAAATTAGATTGTTTTGACTAAAAAATCATGTTTTCAAACAATATATCTCATATCGACTGATGACGAAATCACACGGACTCTTCCCCTGGAAGGCCTAGTGTTCTGAAGCTAACAAAATCAATCATCAAGCATGCTAAACTGAAGCTAATTGATTTGTCAGGAAATTACCTCTGATAGGGTTACCCCTCAAACCCTCCTTGAACTCTCCGAAGTAGAGTATGACTCAGAACAGGAAGAGGAACCGCCTCAGAAAATTTTGGACCTCCTTGAGCACAGCGAAGGACTCCTACAGTCAAATAGGGAAGACACTAAAACAGTTAATCTGGGATCCACAGACACCCCTCGGCTAGTCAAAATCGGCACAAGCATGAACCCTCAGCAGAGAGGGGATATGATCAGTTTCCTGAGAAGCTATAGTGATGTCTTCGCCTGGTCATATGCAGACATGTCAGGCTTAAACCCAGTATTGATGGTACACAGACACCCTTGAACCCTGATGTCAAACCAGTTAAGCAGAGACTAAAATGGATGAGGCCCGAATGGTCATAGAAGGTCAAGGAAGAATTTGAGAAGTAGATCAGTGCAGGCTTCCTGGCAGTTGCAACCTACCCTAATTGGTTAGCCAACATCGTACCGATACCCAAAAAGGACGGTAAGGTCCGAATGTGTACCGAAATCTAAACAGGGCAAGCCCCAAAGACAATATTCCTCTCCCACACATCGACATTCTGGTCGATAATACTGCTGGGCATGAGACTCTCTCATTTATGGATGATTTCTCCGGATACAACCAAATCAGAATGGTAGAAGAAGACATGGAGAAACCTCCTTTATCACACCATGGGGCACATTCTGCTACGAGGTCATGCCATTCGGACTCAAGAACGTAGGGGCACCTACCAGAGGGCCATGACGGCTCTGTTCCACGATATGATGCACAAGTCCACTAAAATCTATGTGGATGACATGATCATCAAGTCTCCTACTGCCGAGCAGCACCCAGAAGACTTGAAGAGACTCTACGACAGACTCCGAGAGTACAACCTGAGACTGAATCCAGCTAATGTGTCTTTGGAGCCTCATCAAGAAAACTCCTTGGCTTCATAGTCAGTAAGAGGGGCATTGAGATCGATCCAACTAAAGCCAGAGTTATCATTGAAATGTCAGCACCCCAAACTGAAAAGGAGATCTGTGGTTTCCTGGGTAGAATTCAGTACATCAGCAGATTCATTTCTCAGCTCACTCCGATATGCGAGCCAATCTTCAGACTTCTCTGGAAGAACACACCAACAGTTTGGATAGTAGAATGCCAGAAAGCCTTTGACAGAATAAAGCAGTATCTCCTGAAACCTCCAGTCCTTGTGCCTCCTACACCAGGACGGCCACTGCTACTGTACATTTCTATGCAAGAAACCTCTATGGGGTGCATCCTGGTGCAACATGATGAGACAGGCAGAACGGAACAAGCCATCTACTACATCAGTGAGTGTCTGCTTGAGTACGAAGAGCGATACGGCCCTCTTGAGAAGACTTGTCTGGCACTAGTCTGGGCAACTCAGCGTCTTCGGCACTATTGGCTTTCTTACCCGATAATTCTGATCTCCCAGATGGACCCACTCAAGTATCTACTGGAAAAGCCAGCCACCACCGGGAAGACTGTCCGATGGCTTATGATGTTTTCTGAATTCGACATCACGTACATGACACAGAAGTCAATCAAAGGGTAGGCAATAGCAGATCACCTTGCCTATAGTCTAGCACAGGACTACATATCTGTACATGATCGGTTTCAAGATGAAGCCATCTTGTATACAGAAGCAGACAAACCAGAATACTCTGGCTGGGAGTTATACTTTGACGGAGCTACCAACAGTCATGGGCAAGGGGCAGGAGCAGTCCTTATCTCACCTAAGGGAGCACACCTCCCTATCTCAGTCAAGATGCTCCAAGAATGAGGCAGAATACGAGACATGCATAGCTGGACCAAAAGAATCCCTGGACATCAAGATTGAAGAAGTAGACATCTACGGTGACTCATCTTTAGTAATCTATCAAGCGAATGAATCTTGGGCCATTCGAGAAGCAAGGCTAGTCCCGTACTTAGCCTACCTCAATCAGATAATCAGTCAGTTCAGAAGTATCAGCTTCAACCACCGATCCAGGAACCAGAACAGATTCGCCGACGCGCTGGCCCCTCTCGCTTCCATGGTACAGATCCCTACAGACATCATGCTCTGGCCAATCGAAATTCAACAACAGGATCAACCTGCCTACTGCCTTCAGATCGAGAAGGTATTAGACAATAAGCCTTGGTATACGGACATCAAGCAGTATCTCGAGGACGGGACCTTCCCTCTCGATGCTACCAAGGCAGACCGTCAGGCAATCAGAAGACTAGCTATTCAGTTCGTCCTATCAGGGGGCATCTTGTACAAGAGGTCACCAAACCTACTCTGGCTCAGATGCTTGGATACTAGTGAAGCAGCACGGGTAGTCGAAGAAGTTCATGGAGGAACTTGCGGCCTACACATGATGAAAGTATGCCTCTTTTTAATTTTAGAAACACAGTTCTTGGGGGGCATACATCGAATCTCAAGATCTGACTACGATTCTAATTGATTTTATTCAATGAAGGTTAGAATAACATTTACCTTTGCGACTTTGAAATTGTTAAGTCAAATCCACGTTAGAATAGTACTCGCAAAACTTCACAAGTGTCAAGTCTCCTGTCGATTCACACGAACCTTCTTTTTCCTTGAAAGCTTTCTCTAATGGAAGCTAATGGCTCTTCCAAAATTCCAGCTCTAGGAATCTTGAATAAAGATCCAATCTTTATTGATCAAGAACCTTTCTTGATGAACAAGATGAATTCTTGCTTTTCCTCAAGATCCAATCAAGAAAACAAAAGAAGAGAGAGATGGGTGTGATCGTACACCTCAAGGAGAGAGAGGGGAGGGCGTGAGGTTTGAGGAGAGGGGAGAAGTTTCCAAATCTAGAAATTCTGGAAAATTCAAGAATGCCCAAAGCCTTGGACGTCTATCCCTTTTATAGGCTTCATTGGTTGCTTGCAACCAAAGTTTCCTAATCCTTATCTAATAAGGATTCCTCAATTAGTTTCCTATTTGGTTTCTCCATAATTAATTAGGAATAATCAAAATAGAAACTAATCACATCCATTAGTGTCCAACTAATCTTATCCTTATCCTAATCCAATTAGAATTCTTTGATTAGCAAGAAACTAATAGAATCCTTATCCAACAAGAAATCTTTAATTAGTAACTAACTCTAACTAACTAACTAACCTTATCCAATAAGGATATTAGTTATTAGAAACTAATTAAATAAATAATAACAATTATTATTTCCTCCATGAAGTGGGCGTCCCACCCTAGGTGGGTCCCACCCCACACGCCCAAAGGGTTTCCAAAACCCTCTTGGTCACTTGAATTATTCTTTTATAATAATTTCCAATGGGTCCTACCCATTTGGTTTTTCACATCTAATGTGATTCCACCTTTTAGAGCTTCACTATACCATATAGTGATTACTTAGAGAAATTAATTAATTTAATTATAAATTAAATTAAATACTTTAAGAAGGTCCTTGTGTGTGGGATCTAAAGGGATCTCCTATTTCCGGTTGTGGGACCAAGTACTTCACCTTTTTGATTGAAGCATTGTTACTAGGAAACACCTTTCCTACTCCATTAGGATCATAGAATGTTATCTAAGTCCCTGGCTTCCACCAATCACAATTAATGTCCATTAACACAATGTGATTAACCTCCAGAAATTAGAGAATTGCTTGTAAGTACCATCTCACAATATATTTACAAATAAATCCTTCCACACTCCGATATCACTTGTAAGCTTCTGGGATTGGAACAATTCCACTGTCTTAATCCCTAGCTTATGAATAGAACCCTTTCTCATGATTACTTTTTCAATGAACTGAACCTCCAAAACACTTTTGAAGAAACATTAGAAAAGAACTGACATATATATTTATATATACTTTTTTCCATATTAAAAATATCAACTTCGATAAAGACCATTTTACCGAAAAGCACCAGTACTGGATTTAATAGTTTAGTTTAACAAGTATCACCTTGATATCATTATCTCCAATTAAGGAGTTGTGGATTCCTTATTGAGTGTTTACACACTCCTCCAAACATAGTGTACATGACCCAACGTACCCGGAGTTAGTCCTGTGTATTGGACATTGCCGATTGGCACATCAAAGCCATATGACAGATGTCTGAGAAGATGTTAACCTCTCAGGTCTAAGGACAATTTGTCAAATGGATAACCCTAATACAATCTGACAGTGTATTCCATAGGGTATCCACTAGTGACCCCGTTCAGTATTATGTACTTGCTACATATACTCACATGTTAGTCAAGAGTCACCACTCTCTGTGAATGAGATTCATCACACTATCTCATAGAACTACACATGTGCAAGCCATGATGAAGTACGGCACCCAACCAGTACTCTAGAGGCTTCGAACAATATTAGGTTTACAAGGAACCGGAAAATCATATCTCCTCGCAACCTTTGCATGATTTTCCTACAATGTTACCTATGGAACTTTATGTCTTCATCATATGAGACAGTAATTAATATAAATACCCTTTATAGTTGGTTGTGTGAATATGATGCTTATCTAATCAACATAGAAAAGTCTCTTATTGGCTTTCGAGAGCATATATGTCCAACAATCTCCCACTTGCACTCTAAGCCAATTAGATGTAATACCGATCTTCTTAGTGATGTTTCTCAAACACCAATTGAGACATAACTTAATATGTATGGGTCTGTCATTTCTGCTTTACCACAACTATTGTAGTGATGCAATAACATTTGCAACTCTTGCAAATTTATTATCAATAACCATAGTCTTAAAAGACTAAACAAAAATGATACTGTCCAATAGTCATTTTCTGAAGTTAACTTGCTTGTGCTTTACCATTGTACAATGCTCCGGACTAATCTGATCAATATCTAATCACATCAACATGTGATGAATATCTGGTCTAGTACAAGTATACTTTCTCAATATATCACATATCTAAGAGAAACTGATTCCATTCCATAAAGTTAGAAACTCTTTTCTTGGAATCTTACTTGCACAAAAACATCATTGTTATTGAGAGAATAATAATATCATTTTCCTTTTCTCTCTAAACCATTTAGGACTAAGAAAACATGATGTCAAAGTTTTTGTCATTCATTGCAAAATTGCTAGATCAAATCTAAGAGAAGAATAATATTCATACTTCATTCACAATGAAAAGAATCTTATCTTTGCATAGAGTCAGGAAAGTAATTATGCTCCCACTAACCAATTTGTACACAAAGGATACTTTCATTCTTAGATGAAAATCAAACAGTTTGATTACTTCATCAGAATAAAAGTTAGTCCATCTACAGATTCTGGGACCTGTGGGTTCTAGTGTACTATTTAGGTATAGTGAAAGTAGAGAGTTGATCTCTATCAATTCTCATAGTTATTGGTTTATTGGGCTTCCGCTTGTATAACAATTCTAGATTCAGTGTCTGTACTAGGAAACTTATATTCCTGTTTACAAATATCTTTTATTATCCAGGAATAGAGACTAAATGTCTCTAATGCGAATCCCAAGCTCATCTTCTATCAAATCATATCCAATAAAATTCGATTTAACAACACCATCATGCTATGGTTTGTTCTGGGAATTATCTGAGACAAGATGTAATGAGAGTAAATTATGAAATTTCTATTAAGAGGTACTCTTCTCAATCATGGAAGACTTATCTAGCTGTTTATTTATTTCAATGCGGAATTCCTTGAACTTTTCAAAGAATGTGAAATAAAGTTAGCTACCTCTTAATAGAAGATTCATATAATTACGATCATCCAACTTTTGTCCCATTCCCAAGTAGAAGTTTTATCTACTTAGATTTCTCATTCTCCTTAACAAACATGCAACTATTACACTTATGCAAGATCATACCAAGCATTAGGAGCTGGAGGTTCCAACAATTAAGTTGGACTTGATGAGTATACAATCTGGACAATCCTTCCAAAGGTTTGTCCTGTATTCAATGACCAATTGCTTCACAATGAAGCACAATCCTTATACTTTCATTTCTTCTCAGAAGAGCCTTTGTCCATACTACTAGAATACCTTTCCAATGGAAAATCTTGGATTTCTTTCCTTTCCTTAATTGCTCGGGATTTTGAAAATCCAATTCTTTTGAACATCTTTACAAGTAACATTTAACTCTTCAAAGGTTCTTAGCCATATGCAACATGTGGGATTTCAGACAATCTGATTTCCTACTTGTTCAACATAACCATATTAAAGGACTGCGGGAGTTTGTCAAAGATCATATCCTCTAATCCCATAAATTTATCTCAATTTATCTCAGCACCAAGAATTGGGATTTATGAATCCAATGATCCCTATCATATTCTTTGTGACTGGGTTTCCCTAGTCAACTTGGTCTCCACTTGTCCTTTTATATAGTAAGTTGCCTAGCAGCCCTATTGTATTCTGTAAACATCTCATATGAGATTTAACATTAGTAGTGAGAACTTGGGCAATTCTTTAGATAGTAAGCACAAGCTTGAGATTCCTTTTCCATTCCAAACACTTTGAATCGGTCAAGAGATTCTCATTAAAGTCTTGGTAAGGTGGTTATAGAATGACATGAAAATAAAACATACATCATAATATTTCACACATTATAATATCATTAGATCAGGGCTTTCGATCTTTGATGATATTGCTCATCATTCAGTCAAATTTCATAGACCCCTCAATCTATAAAATTAGGAAATATGCTACTTCATATTTCTAATGAGCATTGGGTCCCTTATAATACACATGCAATCTTCCATGCTAGGATAGTACGAACATGTACTACAAGGTGGATAGTAACTATCCATCACTGAACATCTCATGTATAACTTCTTATGTTAATCAGTGATTCCCAATTTTCTTGTGACCTCTAAGGACAACATGACCGTCACTATGTCAGCCGTCATGTTCCTTGGTTAAGTGAAACCCATTATTCTCGGTTGTCATATGATCAAGTAGGAATATGCCCTCATGCTAGTTGACACTCCCTATCAGGCTATACACATTTCTATCTACTATAGAAACAAAAAAAATTATAAAGTGTCCATGTGCATCACTAAAGCTCATAAGTCAAAATGGACTATATTACCCTTTAATTCTCTACGAATTATTTTTAGCACATTAGGGTTCACCAACCCTAAGTTTAAAAGAAATTATGGGAGTCTTTAAACAACTCTTTAAGACCTCTACTAGGGTCTATAAGTGTTACTCAAGCACTTCTCATAATCGTGAATATTGTTAGCTTACATCTATGCCAATTAAGGCACAATTATCTCATAATCATGTAACATATTCCACGTAAAAATTTCAACATGGACTAGATGCATCACGTCCAAAAGGGCTATAATAATGTGTTTTATTTAAACACAAACTTTTATGTTTGAACAAAACACATATTGTGGGGTTTAATCTAATTATCCAAAATTTGCACAAAAACGATAATCACATTATCACAAGGGTTATAGACTTTTCTAAGCAACTAAAAGCTATAACAAATCATCACATGAAACACATAATATAGCCGCACAATGGGTCACATGATCATGCTATCTTAGAATCCTACAACTACTCTTGTAGAACGCCTTTTAAGATTTATTTTCCATACGATCACCAACATCTTCGATCTTCAATATGATTTCTTCACAGAGAAAAACCAGCAACTCTTAATACTAAGATTACATCATATTCAAAATAAGAAACCTTGAGAAACCACCCAAAATAGGGTGCTCAAAGGGAGTACAACCCATAAGAAGAAAGAGAAGAGAATAGAGAGAGAAGAAGAAGGCATAATCATGTAACCCATCCACCATTCAACAAGAATATATATTAACAATTCATCAACTATGAATAGTAATATGGCATGACAAATTACTTAGAAAGTCCATAACCTCAACAAGAGTTTTGTTAACCTTAGGGAAACTCTTTCCCATATGGTTAAGGCCTCTATTAACATTTAATAGAAAAACCTTAGAGCAAAGAAAATAAGCATGACAAGAATGAATTCTTAGGGTTTTTAGATCATCATTAAAAGAAAACAATTTTCCTTTAATGCTTGGAAAATCATTAAGAGAAACAATTTCTCTGAGATTTAATCTAACCCTAAAATTCATCCTCACATTCCTCAATTGATAAATAAATAGAAAACACCATATTAAATTCAGCTAAGCTAGGGATCTAATCTCTTCTATATTATTTTGATCTAATAACTATTAAAAGACCAAAATAAAAATCAGCAAATTGCTAATTTTTAATATCACTTTATATTGATTCAAAATCAATAATAGGTGAATTCAAAATTTTCCATAATGGCCAACTGCTTTAGGGATTATTTGATTTAACAATTAAATAAAATAATACCCTAAACACTAGTATTAAATGTCCATAAAATAATTGATCTCTATCAATTAAAATTCACTTGAGATAAAACCCTGTATCTCAACCAATGGTATTTATGTAATTACTTGATTAACTATTAATCAAATAAAAACTTATAAATACTATGTAGCCGAAAATTTTGAGCACATGTAATTGATCCAAATCAACTACAATAATTATAGTATTATTCCCATAAACTTTTTAGGGAACCATAAAAGATATCATAATTAACATTTAATTAAATGATAGCCCGTGGACTCGAAGCAGATAATTAAACAATTTAATTAAATCTCAGCCCGTGCTCTCGAATCAAATAATTAAATTATTTAATTAATTGATAGCCCATTAAACGATTTAATAGCATCCCATGCTCTCAAATCAAATAATGGAATTTAGGAAAAATTTGAAAGCCTCTTGGAAAATTAATTTAGAAAACTCATTTTCCCGCTTTAGATTTTCAACTCAAGTTTTGACCCTTAAAACGATTGATTCTGGAAAAACTTTCTTCATAAAAGTTGTAGATCTTTTCGACGGCTTCGAAACGATGTACTGAAAAACCTAAATCGGACTTACGGTCACAAAGTTATGGCCGAAATACCAAAACTATATCGATTCTTCTAATCAAATACAAATCCGAAAATCCATGAATCAATTTTAATCGAAATAAGCTTTAATCTCCAAGAACACTTAAGCAAGGGTGTCTAACACCATGAGATTTATTAATTAACATTTAATATATAAAATCTCATCTATATATGCTAGCCAAAATATCAATGGGTATCTAAGTGGTCTAAATCAAAGGGAAAACTTGTTCTGGGCTCTCTAAAATAAATTAAACAATTTAATTTAATATTCTAAAAGGATTTTCAAATCCTTGAAGGCTATAATCAAGATTTAGATATCTCTAAATACCTATCCCTTATGAAAATATGTTTCGAAAAAATCCAAAACCAAAATTAGTATCACACTAATTTATAAGGGTTTGATGTCTCCCTCAATAACTAGAGGGCTCCCTTAGCCCTAATAAATGATTATCCAATAATCAAGAATCTAAAAGATTGATTCATTAGGGTAACCAAAATTCATAGGGGAGGCATTCTTGATATAATTAAAATTTGATTATACCCTAAAATCAAAGAGAAGCATAACCTGGCTCTGATACCACTGAAAGTATGCCTCTTTTTAATTTTAGAAACACAGTTCTTGGGGGGCATACATCGAATCCCAAGATCTGACTAAGATTCTAATTGATTTTATTCAATGAAGGTTAGAATAACATTCACCTTTGCGACTTTGAAATTGTTAAGTCAAATCCACGTTAGAATAGTACTCGCAAAACTTCACAAGTGTCAAGTCTCCTGTCGATTCACACGAACCTTCTTTTTCCTTTAAAGCTTTCTCTAATGGAAGCTAATGGCCCTTCCAAATTTCTAGCTCTAGGAATCTTGAATAAAGATCCAATCTTTATTGATCAAGAACCTTTCTTGATGAACAAGATGAATTCTTGCTTTTCCTCAGGATCCAATCAAGAAGACAAAAGAAGAGAGAGATGGGTGTGACCGTACACCTCAAGGAGAGAGAGGGGAGGGCGTGAGGTTTGAGGAGAGGGGAGAAGTTTCCAAATCTAGAAATTCTGGAAAATTCAAGAATGCCCAAAGCCTTGGATGTCCATCCCTTTTATAGGCTTCATTGGTTGCTTGGAACCAAAGTTTCCTAATCCTTATCTAATAAGGATTCCTCAATTAGTTTCCTATTTGGTTTCTCCATAATTAATTAGGAATAATCAAAATAGAAACTAATCTCATCCATTAGTGTCCAACTAATCTTATCCTTATCCTAATCCAATTAGAATTCCTTGATTAGCAAGAAACTAATAGAATCCTTGTCCAACAAGGAATCTTTAATTAGTAACTAACTCTAACTAACTAACTAACCTTATCCAATAAGGATATTAGTTCTTAGAAACTAATTAAATAAATAATAAAAATTATTATTTCCTCCATGAAGTGGGCGTCCCACCCTAGGTGGGTCCCACCCCACACGCCCAAAGGGTTTCCAAAACTCTCTTGGTCACTTGAATTATTCTTTTATAATAATTCCCAATGGGTCCTACCCATTTGGTTTTTCACATCTAATGTGATTCCACCTTTTAGAGCTTCACTATACCATATAGTGATTACTTAGAGAAATTAATTAATTTAATTATAAATTAAATTAAATACTTTAAGAAGGTCCTTGTGTGTGAGATCTAAAGAGATCTCCTATTTCCAGTTGTGGGACCAAGTACTTCACCTTTTTGATTGAAGCATTGTTACTAGGAAACACCTTTCCTAAAACTCCATTAGGATCATAGAATGTTATCTAAGTCCCTGGACTTCCACCAATCACAATTAATGTCCATTAACACAATGTGATTAACCTCCAGAAATTAGAGAATTGCTTGTAAGTACCATCTCACAATATATTTACAAATAAATCCTTCCACATTCCGATAACACTTGTAAGCTTTCGGATTGGAACAATTCCACTGTCTTAGTCCCTAGCTTATGAATAGAACCCTTTCTCATGATTACTTTTTCAATGAACTAAACCTCCAAAACACTTTTCAAGAAACATTAGAAAAGAACTGACATATATATTTATATATACTTTTCCATATTAAAAATATCAACTTCGATAAAGACCATTTTACCGAAAAGCACCAGTACTGGATTTAACAATTCAGTTCAACAAATATCACCTTGATATCATTATCTCCAATTAAGGAGTTGTGGATTCCTCATTGAGTGTTTACACACTCCTCCAAACATAGTGTACATGACCCAACGTACCCGAAGTTAGTCCTGTGTATTGGACATTACCGATTGGCACATCAAAGCCATATAGACAAATGTCTGAGAAGATGTTAACCTCTCAAGTCTAAGGACAATTTTTCAAATGGATAACCCTAATACAATCTGACAGTGTATTCCATAGGGTATCCACTAGTGACCCCGTTCAGTATTATGTACTTGCTACATATACTCACATGTTAGTCAAGAGTCACCACTCTCTGTGAATGAGATTCATCACACTATCTCATAGAACTACACATGTGCAAGCCATGATGAAGTAAAGTGCCCAACCAATACTCTAGAGGATTCGAACAATATTAGGTTTACAAGGAACCGGAAAATCATATCTCCTCGCAACCTTTGCATGATTTTCCTACAATGTTACCTATGGAACTTTATGTCTTCATCATATGAGACAGTAATTAATATAAATACCCTTTATAGTTGGCTGTGTGAATATGATGCTTATCTAATCAACATAGAAAAATCTCTTATTGGCTTTCGATGGCATATATGTCCAACAAATGAATGGGTTGATGTTATCTAAGAAGATTTTGAGGCTAGGCTACTACTCATCCACCATGGAATCAGACTGTTGCAAGCACGTACAGAAGTGCCACGAGTGTTAAATCTACGCCGACGGGGTAAATACACCATCAAACAAGCTGCATAATCTCATCGCTCCTTGGCCATTCTCAGTTTGGGGCATTGACGTGATTGGACCCATAGCTCCAAAAGCATCCAACAGACATCGATTCATTCTGGTAGCAATCGATTATTTCACAAAATGGGTTGAGGCAGCCTCTTATGCTAACGTCACAGCCTCAGTGGTTTAGTGTTTTCTAAAAAGGGATATCATCTACCGATATGGGGTCCTGTATGAGATTGTAACAGACAATGCTCGTAACTTTTGCTACAAGGGGATGACTGACCTCTGCCAGAAATTCATGATCCAGCATCACAACTCTATACCATACAGGCAACAGACCAATGGTGCAGTTGAAGCCGCCAACACCATTCTCTCTGGCCTATGGTATGGAAGCAGTCCTCCCCATCGAAGTACAAATTCTATCACTCCGGGTGTTAATGGAAGCAGAGCTCTCAGAAGCAGAATGGGCACAGACCCGGTATGAGCAGCTGAATCTGATTGAAGAGCGGCGACTGAAAGCCATCAATCACTCTCAGGCCTATCAAAGGCGTATGGCTAGGCATTCAACAAGAAAGTCACCAAAAAGTAGCGAGATTGGTGACCTGGTCCTCTGAAAGATGTTGCCAAACCGCCCTTACCCGAGGGGCAAGTTCACTCCCAATTATGAAGGACCATACGTCGTCTGAGACAAATTCTCAGGCGGTGCCCTTCGACTCGGACGTATGGATGACGAAGACCTCTCAATCCCGTCAACATCACAAAGTCAAGATACTATGCTTAGGGTCTAGATCTGATAGGCGCCTCTTTGCACTTGTAGTTTTCTCCGGGAAATGGACAATAGGTCATCCTTGGCACACTCTTCTCCCTCTTGTCCTATAACTGTTTATGATCAATCAAAATTCGCTAGTTAGCCCCTCGAGCCTGACATCCCTGCTTTATCCATTTACCC
Organism: Tetracentron sinense; assembly: GCA_015143295.1. Taxonomy (NCBI): domain Eukaryota; kingdom Viridiplantae; phylum Streptophyta; class Magnoliopsida; order Trochodendrales; family Trochodendraceae; genus Tetracentron; species Tetracentron sinense. The sequence continues at coordinate 18,309,641 of CM026556.1, read as the reverse complement.
TTTCAGGGACAACCCTCCCTCGCCCCTCGCAGTATACCTGACCTACTCAGGACCTGATCCTGTAAAGGGTATATAGGCAACCTGTCAAATCAAGTACGTCCCAAAAGGGGTATCCCCGTCCCCGACCTCCCCAACAGAGTCCTCTTCCAAAAAGTCTAAACTATCCCCCATAATAGTCCTCACCCACCCGTGACAAACTCTCCCAGCTCCCAGCAACGTCTCAGGGTACAACTTTCTTCAAAAGAACAAATGGAAGTGAAAAATGCAATAGTCCAGGACTCCCTACAGAGACAATCTCTCCGACTCTAATACCCAATAGAAAAAAATTTCAGAGACCATCTCTCCTGAAAACAATTATCAGGCAGAGACCACTCCTCTATCCTCAGCAACACACCTCCTCACCCTATCCTGGCAGCAGACACCTCTCTCAATATTCCTCCGCAAAAAAATCACTCGAGAAACCTAATGCACAAGACTTTAGCAGACAAATTCCCCCAGAAATAGAAGGGTTTCCCCAAGACGTGAAAATCAAATTGTATCAAACCAAAACCTCCAAGGGAGGGCACATCACCACAACAGGAAATCCCAGGTTTCCCGATGCATCGTCCCTCAGCCTATAGTCTCCCCCTTCCACGTCCTCCTAGATCCCCCAGAAGCTACGCGTACAATCACAGTATCACATCAGTATCCCCGCGCAAATATCCCTCAATTCCTAAGGAGCACCATTCGGGTATGATGGCAGAACCACCTATTTTCCCCAGTTAGAACACTTCCCCAATAAGCCGCGGGCATGAGTGAAAACTGGCATCACGTGATCCCCAGACCCTGCTTGTGACAGGATAAAAGGGAAAAAATCATCCAGTTTCGCAGCTGAGGCAAATCGGCAACGGCCTCATCACGCAAAAAGTTATGCAACCCCATGACTTTGGTTATTTCAGGGCTAAAAGGGAAAAAAGCTGAAGAGCAGTTATTGGTCAAACATCAATTCCGGCACATTCATACTAGCCATATAACCCCGACAGCACCCTGGTAGATTCAGGGATAGCAGCTGCCCCGACACTAGGCTCCCAACGATGTGCAGATCCCCGGCAGTGCTCTACGACAATATTCATATCCCCTAACAGATCTCCAGAACGGGCCTACAAACGC